>JARYGA010059787.1:41174-83282 GCA_030545235.1 Helianthus tuberosus
AGTGTCCCATGACATTACTTTGTCAAATATATTTTCTATGGCACAAAACCAATTAGCCTAGAAAATGAAATATATCATTTGCTGTAAAATTAATAACTATAACTTTATCAAATATAATATATTAATTAAATAATTGTAATATTATTATTTATTATATTAACGTGACTAAGATTAAAAATATAATCTTAATATAGTATAATACATTATATTTGACTATTTTATTATGGTATACATTTATGGACTAAACATTATTTTATAATGTTAATAGTAATTTAGATTTATTAAATATATTTTCTTTAATATATATTTTAATAATGATTAATAAAGCTCTATTTTATATACATACCATTTAGATTTATTTCAATCATACATTAAATTTATTAATGATTTAATGTAAAAATAATATTAGTTATAGGCTATGGCTACCGGGGCACAATTTCACCCGTGCTTGTGGTCATGCTACTATTGGCTAACTTTTTGGCCAATAGTAACGAGGGTCAAGTAATGTATAAAACCTTACATACCGGCAGTTATTACAGAATACAAAAATTTAATCACTGTAAGTATAACTGATAAACATTTAGGATTTTGGAAAACATTTTTTTTTTACTATAACTGTATCACAAAAAATTGATAAAAAGGAGAATGACTCACAAACTATAAACTATGAGAAAAGAGAATGGACTCGCCTTGTAACTTTAGGATTCAACTAGAAAGCCTCCTGGTATAAATCTTGGGTATAACTCCCGAGCTATTTTAAATATATATATATATATATATATATAATGCACTCGTGTTAAGTATAGTAACCCTAATTCAACCTTATCCCTACGTCACGAGACAGAACCCCAACGAACTAGTCGGGCAGAGCCTTGACATGTGTTATGGGGCTCCAGATCAATCGGAAAGGGTATCAGTGATCGGTAGTTAAAACACTTTAAACGGGGCAGGGCTTTGGAGTATAACTGGCTTAAAAGAAAAGAATATTAGAGAGAGAAAAGGTTAGCGATATCTAAAGAGAGAGCATCGGAAGTTTAAACAAAGTTCTTTGAAGGTTATACACCCTATTTATATGAAATTTCTTCCAAGATGCTTCAAGTGTACGCAAGTTACACGTATACCTTGAATTAATTTCAAAGGCACCTAAGCTTCTTCATTTAATGTAGAATTTGATGATATTTTTTTTCTATTATTTTATTCTTCAAAAGTGTATACGTACACTTTATGTAAGTTATTTAATTATTAATTTATTATATATATATATATATATATATTATAATTAATTTAACTGCTTTACTTATTTGGCGCTTATAACTTCTAAAATATAACGTTTTACAAAACAATGAATATGTCATTAGAACGAGAATAATTTTATCTACATTTTGAACCAAGTTTCATTAAAAACGGAGTAGGTTCAAATATAATGTATTTTTATAATTTAATTATTAAACGGTTCCTGAGTCCGTCTAGGTACGTTATATTTCTAACAGTCAACTTACCCGTAATTTACCCGTCTACTAATATAAGTTTTTATATACTTTATTTTAATATAGAAAATAGAAATGTCACACATATACAAGCCAATTAATTAGTATAACATTTCAACCAATTAAAAAATAGTTTTTAAAACTATATGGGTCGAATAAAAATATAACTAGTTACTAGTGGTTAATAAATTTAAAAAAAACATATAATTCTTGTGTGATAAAAATGGAAATGTTACATCCTCCCCACCTTGTTTTAAATCTCGTCCTCGAGATTTGGGCTACGATGTCTTCTTAAAGTTATGTCACGTCTTAGTCAATAAGAACAGTATTAAGGTAAATGATACATAATCAAAACATCAAATTTTGTAAATACGAGTTGTACAATAAATAGGACTCAATGTTTCAACTGAATTAATTCAAGAAATCAATGTCAAACGAATGAGATGAAATGATATAATTTCCAAGGTGACTAGGTTCAAGCCAAAAGAGATATATGATCAATAGATGTCTAAATTGACTGTTTACAAGTTGTAAATGAGTTTTAGAAACAATAGGATTCACTATCAAAAGAAAACTTACTTTGATTGTCATCTGAGGAAGACTCAGAATCAACAAGCTCAAAATGAAATAAAAGCACGATAATGATTTGTCAACTATCGAACTATCACAAGAGAAAAATCGGTGTGTTGACATTTATTGAATTGCAAGGATACACCGAAATACAATAGAGTTTAGTGTATCATTGTCTTAATACATAATTGTATCAAGACTACTGAATGATGAACCGAAGGAAAGACATACGTGCTTTTGCATGAATTGTATGATTATGACTAGCCCAAGCTACAAGTTTATATCGACGCCGCAAGGTGTCGTAATGTTTGAAATAGTTCAATAATTATGGTGACCGAACAAATTCACCGTGTTTGTAATCAACTGAAAGTTTTAATGAAGTAAATTTGGATATTCATTTCGAATAGGATTTTCAATTGATGATGAAAAGACCAAATGAATACTATAGAATTTTCGATCAACGATGAAAGAATCTTTAGAGGTACAGCAGAATATAATATGAATTTGTGTACTCTTATCTTAACACATAATTGTATTAAGACTGTTTTAAGATAACAAACCAACAGAAATTATCCGTACATCAGGTGTGAAAATGAGATTAGCTCAAGTTTCAAATTTAGGAAAACGCCACCACAAGGTGTCGTAACCAAAAACAGGATTCAATGAAGATGAAGACCCAACAAGTCTATTATGGTTCTAAATAGATGAAGTATTTGAAAGGATGCATGTATTTAATAAATTTGATTTGTACTAGGGTTAAATAATAACTTAACTTAGATATTACATATTAGCGATTACGTCTGGAATCATTTCTGCTTCTTGCGTAGTAAGTACGAATGATCACGCGTTTTTCTTAGCTTCGTCTGTTGTTTTTGTCTCGTTGTCGAGTGCTTTGGTCAGTTTCGGGCAATATGGTTTGATGTGTCCCGTATCTCCGCAATTGTAACAAATATTAGTCTTCCTTCTACACTCTTCCTCTATATGCCCGGTCATCTTGTAGAAGTCACCGTAGGGTGTTCTCCTAAAACGACATCTTCCTGAATGCTTTTTGTTACAGCTTCTGCAGGTAGGTTGCTCCAATGACGGTTCAGTTCCTTTCTTCTTGAATTCTTGGGAAATTTTCTGGGCTAACTCTTTCTTCTTGTTTTCTTCTCTTGTGCGGATTAGTCCATCTGTCAGGATGTTAGCTAGTTCAACTGTTTCTTCAATAGCATGTGGTCTAGCGGCCTTGACCATGTCTCGGATTTCACTAACTAATCCCCAAATATAACAAGAAATTAGTACGGGTTCTGGCGAAGCCAGAGTTGGTACCATTCTTGCGTATTCGAAGAACTTTGTCGTATATTCACGACAATTCACATCTATCATTTTATGATTTAGGAATTCGTTAGCCATTCGTTCTTTTTCATAAGGAGGAAAAAATTTCCTTTCTGCCATTTCCTTGAATTTTTCCCAGTTCATGGCATAAGCCATGTCACTTCCTTTTGCCTGAAGAATTGTATTCCACCATTCTAAGGCTTCTTCTTTAAAGAGGTTGGACGCATACATCACCTTATCTTCTTCGGCACATTTGCTGATTTTAATAACAGCTTCCGTCTTTTCCAACCATCGTAGAGCAGTCGTGGCTCCTTCACTGCCGGCGAACTCAATTGGTTTACAAGCAAGAAATTCTTTATAGGTACACCCGACAGTCATCGCCTTCATTTTCTTGGGAGATGGGGTTTTGATAATATCATCATTGTCTCCGTTGACACTATGGCTAAAACTGTCGTCACGAGTATGCTTGCTACTTACAATTTTGGTGGGTTCTACGTGGTTTTTAACAGCTTTAATTATTAAAGGTATAGCATTAGCTATTCCTTGGGCTATTAAATTTTCTATAGCATTTTCATCCAAAGGATTTTCATTATTAGCATGAATTTCTGGATTATGTGATACTTCATTCGACATCTGAATTGCAAACATTTTCAATTATTAATATCACATAATAATTAAAACAAAACAATACTTTCAAGAATCATATGTGCATATATACATATATTTAAATCTACAAAAATAACACATAGGTTACTTTGTATTAATTTCCTAACTTTATTGTTTAAGTTTAGGTATTAAAAGAACACCTAAATAGCTTAAACAAGTGGCTCTTATACCACCTTCTGTCACAGCCACCGACCCTACCCTGGGAGCAGGAGCCATGAACCAGTCAGATGGTATCGGTGTTTATTAATTACGCAGCGGAAAAATTTTCATCAGGATCGTAGTTAGGAAATAATTTCAGAGTTTGTAAAACACCAAACTTTTAATATTAAACAAATGGGCTTAAAACCATATTTAATTCAATTGTTTTTATAGGGATAAACCCAAATAAATAAACCATAATTTTCTTCTTTTATTCAGGTGTTTATAGCCACTTTATTTAAGCCTTCAGTGCTCCATAGCTGGTTTCTATTATCTTTACAGCAATTTACCTGAAACACGTTTTGAAAATATTTTATCTAAATACTGGCGAGTTCATTCCATTTTTATAAAATATATTGTTATACTTTACAGCATCAAGGTTTTTATATTTATTTATATTTACCCAACTCAATCAGTATTTGTCACATGGTGGCAGTTCCGATGTGACAGTGGTCATATCACTCATTGGCTCACTTTCGTCCAATAGTGAATTATCAAGTAATTATATCTTACTATTATTCAAAGTATCTGTCACTAGGCGATTCCCGTGACGGTGGTCATATCACTGTTGATCATTCTTTCAACTAGTGATTCTGGTCATAACACTGTTGATCGTTCTCTCAACTAGTGCCTTTGGTCATGTCACTGTTGATCATTCTCTCAACTAGTGACTCTGAACTTAGTAGTGTCCCATGACATTACTTTGTCAAATATATTTTCTATGGCACAAAACCAATTAGCCTAGAAAATGAAATATATCATTTTCTGTAAAATTAATAACTATAACTTTATCAAATATAATATATTAACTAAATAATTGTAATATTATTATTTATTATATTAACGTGACTAAGATTAAAAATATAATCTTAATATAGTATAATATATTATATTTGACTATTTTATTTTGGTATACATTTATGGACTAAACATTATTTTATAATGTTAATAGTAATTTAGATTTATTAAATATATTTTCTTTAATATATATTTTAATAATGATTAATAAAGCTCTATTTTATATACATACCATTTAGATTTATTTCAATCATACATTAAATTTATTAATGATTTAATGTAAAAATAATATTAGTTATAGGCTATGGCTATCGGGGCACAATTTCACCCGTGCTTGTGGTCATGCTACTATTGGCTAACTTTTTGGCCAATAGTAACGAGGGTCAAGTAATGTATAAAACCTTCCATACCGGCAGTTATTACAGAATACAAAAATTTAATCACTGTAAGTATAACTGATAAACATTTAGGATTTTGGAAAACATTTTTTTAATATAACTGTATCACAAAAAAGTGATAAAAAGGAGAATAACTCACAAACTGTGAGAAAAGAGAATGGACTCACCTTGTAACTTTAGTATTCAACTAGAAAGCCTCCTGGTATAAATCTTGGGTATAACTCCCGAGCTATTTTAAATATATATATATATATAATGCACTCGTGTTAAGATAGTAACCCTAATTCAACCTTATCCCTACGTCACGAGACAGAACCCCACGAACTTAGTCGGGCAGAGCCTTGACATACGTTATGGGGCTCCAGATCAATCGAAAATGGTATTAGTGATCGGGAGTTAAAACACTTAAAACGGGGCAGGGCTTTGAAGTATAACTGGCTTAAAAGAAAAGAATATTAGAGGGAGAGAAGGTTAGCGATATCTAGAGAGAGAGCATCGGAAGTTTGAACAAAGTTTTTTGAAGGTTATACACCCTATTTATATGAAATTTCTTCCAAGATGCTTCAAGTGTACGCAAGTTACACGTATACCTTGAATTAATTTCAAAGGCACCTAAGCTTCTTCATTTAATGTAGAATTTGATGATGATTTTTTTCTATTATTTTATTCTTCAAAAGTGTATACGTACACTTTATGTAAGTTATTTAATTATTAATTTATTATACATATATATATTATAATTAATTTAACTGCTTTACTTATTTGGCGCTTATAACTTCTAAAATATAACGTTTTACAAAACAATGAATATGTCATTAGAACGAGAATAATTTTATCTACATTGTGAACCAAGTTTCATTAAAAATGGAGTAGGTTCAAATATAATGTATTTTTAAAATTTAATTATTAAATGGTTCCTGAGTCCGTCTAGGTACGTCATATTTCTAACAGTCAACTTACCCGTAATTTACCCGTCTAATAATATAAGTTTTTATATACTTTATTTTAATATAGAAAATAGAAATGTCACACATATACAAGCCAATTAATTAGTATAACATTCCAACCAATTAAAAAATAGTTTTTAAAACTATATGGGTCGAATAAAAATATAACTAGTTACTAGTGGTTAATAAATTTAAATAACCATATAATTCTTGTGTGATAAAAATGGAAATGTTACAGCGACAATTAAAATCTCGAGAGTACAAGGTAATAATTAAGCAAGAAAAGACAGGTCTGAATAATGACATGTCTTGACCTTGACTTTGACTTATACTTTGACTTCCCGACAAGTCGGGTTGTTACAACATCTATCATAGACATGCTATTAGACAAATATAAAACTATATAACTCTATATAACTCTAATGAACACTATATAACACCATATAATACCATATAACACCATATAACACTATACATCCATCATATAACACTATATAACACCAAAAAACACTATATAACACCACATAACACTATGTAACACTATATAACACTATATAAAAGTATATAACACTATATAGTTCTGAACGAGATGACATAAATTCGTAGATTAATTCTTAATTCGTATTCCTATAATTAAGGGTGGTGGTTATGGAAGGTTATCAACTAATTAAATCAATAAGAAAATTACTTGTTTACCCTTTTGAATTAATTTAGATGGAGGACACATGTCATCACCATAATATTTCTCACCCTTCTCACACTTTTAGATTAATGTACAGGATCCTCTACCTATATATATATATATATAGAGAGAGAGAGAGAGCGGTTAACATACATTATGAGTAATCGTACATTAAGTACGTGACTATCCTGACTGTCAGATCAGGGTGATTAAAGCGTGATTAAATTGATGATGAGAAGCGGGGGCAAAAGCGTAATTATGGTATCTAAAGGTTAAAAGCGTCAATTTACTATATCAATTTACCCGGCTATATCTTCGTCTCAAATCAAAAAACGATATTAGAATCCCAAAAATCACGGTGAAGTTTCAAAGCGATTCGACGGCGACGGAAGCTAAACGACGGCAGACGGCAGCGGTGAACAAGAAACGAGTATCGATTTGAAGAGAAGAATGACGATTACGGCATTAGGAGGTATCGATTAAATCATCTTCTGATCCATTTGTTTTCTTCTTTAACCAAACGGTTTTAGTAGAAAAAATTCTCAAACTGATCGGTGGTTTTCTTGTATGGTGAACAAAAATTGAAGCTAAACGAGAGAGAAGGAGCAAGAAACGGAACGATCCGGTGCACACTAGCGGCATAAATCCAGGTTTCTTCTAAAAAAATCCAAAATATTAGGGTTTGATTAACTAGCGTCATTTGATATGAACTAGCATAATTTGATGTTGATTCACTAATATAAACTAGCGGTATTAGAATGATTGATATTAGACAATTGATTGATATGAACTTGCGGCATTAGATTTTTCATCCCCCATCCCCTGTATTAGGTTAAAATTTAAAATTGGGGCTTTTGAACTTGCGGCATTAGATTAAACAACTAGCGTTATTATTTTGTTTTCATTAATTTCCCTATGTGATTTTACCATTCTGTTTCTATTTATTGTTGGGATAATCCTCGTTTAATTCACAATTTCAAGCTTTTTGTGTGAAATTTATAGTTAAGTCAGTGTCCAAAGTTATTGCCCTGTGTAATCTTGAAATGCAGAAAAAAATGAAGCCAAATTTGCATTTCATTAAACCTGTGTTTTACTCACTAAACATATACGTCAAATCAGATACACATATGTTTTGCTACACACCAATGAACGACATATAAACCAACTGATGTTAGCATGCATTCTATAATACAGGGATCAACAGGTCAAAAAAAGGTCATAAGGGTAGAATTAGTTAGTTTTGGTATAAGAATAACACAAGTTGTATAAGATTTGTTGAGCACAACCAATGAAAATAATAACGCCTGTTGTTATATGAAAAAGCTAATTTGCTTGATTTAATTTGTTTTGAAATATGAATAAAGGGGTTGCTGATTGTCACACCCCGGATTCCACGTGTCACCGGTGGGCCCGGTGGGGAGTATCGTGACGTGGCTGGCAACATAATAGTCAAACAACACAATATATAAATATGCACAGCGGAAGCAAATGAAAAATATAATTCAACTTTAATAATATTGTAATATCGTGTATCACAACAGTTGAAGGTTTGTCCACAGAAGGATC
Organism: Helianthus tuberosus; assembly: GCA_030545235.1. NCBI lineage: Eukaryota > Viridiplantae > Streptophyta > Magnoliopsida > Asterales > Asteraceae > Helianthus > Helianthus tuberosus. The sequence goes on from JARYGA010059787.1 coordinate 49,804, forward strand.
AAAAATAATTTGTAGTTCAACAGACTTTAGGCATCTTAAGCTTGCGAGACTTCTATTGATGCTAAGGAGAAATCCCAGCCAATTATGCTTAGTACCTGCATTTAATCTTTTTGGGAAAATACGTCAGTTTACACTGGTAAATACAATCAACTGACTCATTTTGGAAAATGATTAAAAATTGATTTGGATGCACGTGGCATAAACATTTTATAACTTGGGATAATTATTTAAATATATATAATCTTGTGAACGAATTACATGTTCCTTATGCGTTCAGTAGCCCGGACGTACCGGGTTAAAGATCAATAGACACACCACATCAACTATTTATGCACTGACGAGTGTACGCCTACACTCCGCGCTTAGGTCGTGGCCATTTCGTAAAATGATGCCAAGGATATCCGGGACATGGTCATTAACCCCCCAAAGGCTTTTAAGTAAACAAAACTGTTTAAACGGGCCGATCAAATTATTCAATTAACCACCAAACGATGGAAGATTTGATGCCCGACCAAGCGGTATTTTATATACCGTAACCCAAGTCCGTATAGGGAAAATAAGTTAAAAGTATTTACCTGAGCAAAGTAATAATCACAATAAGCAAAATGCAAGTAGCTTTTACTGGTCTCCTATTCTGGAACAAAGGTTTATAATAACCTATTAGAATCCTAACGGGTCTTTAGTTAAGCTTAAGCTTAGACCGGTTAGTTTTAAAGATACGGTTCGTACGCATGATTAAGCGAAGACCGGATAGAATGTGATTTAGACCCGACAAGTTCGGAGACTTTCTTAATATGGGTATTTCATACACACTCTGGATTTTGAGATAAAACCAATAAGGTTTGACCCGTTTAGGATAATTTATGTAAACTAGTTACATAAATCGAACCGAACGTGTAATAAGCGTAACGGGTATCCATGAGAGCCATATACAGGTTTCCTAAGTTAATATGCTTCAAATATGTTGTGACATCAGTAAGTTGTCTTTTATTATGCCCGAAACGAGTTTAAACACAAACTATGCCCCGTAGGGGTAGTTTGGTCATTTACAAGTTTATAAAAGAGTTTAAGTATTAACCTGAGTTACAGGTCTGATATAATCAGCAAAAATACTTAATTTACTAAGTTATAACAGTAGGGTAAAGTATATATGTGAAATTTATCAATTCTAACCAAACTATGCACCGTAGGGGCATTTTGGTAATTTCACATAAGCCGAAAAGCTCAAAACTGAAGTCTGAGTTAAACAACTTTTGCTTACTGTTAAAATATTATAATTTGCCTCAAATATCAGTAGGTATCAACCCTTGTATGTTTAAAATAGTTCTAGTACATACTATGCGTTAAAAACGCTTAAAAGGTGATTAGAAGCCATTTCCGGGTTCGATACATAAAGCTGATATTTTTATTATTCCAGAAGGCTTAAAATAATTTATTTATCATTTAAAATCAGTAGAAAAAGGTTTGGAGTCGATTAGATATGTAAAACTCATTTTATAGCCCTTAAGGGCAAAACCGACAATTACCGGATTAAGCCTACGACTTTAAGTTATGCTCAGCCTAAAATTTATTAAAAATCTCCAAAAATCCCAAAATAATATATTACATCAGTGGGTAAAGAGTTTGATATCAAAAAGTATGTTTAAGTGGGCTATACGCTAATTATACCGTTTAATTAACATAAAGCTTTCATTTTACGCTAACGAGCATAACTCTTAATCTACACCTCAAACTGATGTCAAATTTTGGATGCAAGTTTATATATCAGTAATTAAAGTTTCTACTCTTTTACATTTTCAAAAATCACGTTTTAAGGTGAAAAGGGCATAATGGTCAACATATGAGCAATTAACGGAATCATGCATATTAATTGGTTAACTAATGAACCAAGGTGTATAATCACAGAGGGTTATACTAGCATGTAACCTGGTCCAAATGAAGCTCTAAGGTATTTCTAAATCATACCAAAACGGGTCAGAACTGAAGTCAAAGCAAAAGTCAAAGCTTTGCGACTTTCGGTTCCGAACCGGGTCTAAACAGTAAATTGTCTGGTTGAACATGTTTAGACATGTTCTTACACTAATTACCAAGTTATATTAATGATCAAATAGGTTGTATGTGTTCTACATTGCTAATTATGCATAAATTAGAACTTAAGTATCCTGTTGACTTTTTAATAAGTTTGACCCGACATTTGACATAGTTAGAGTGGGAATCAGGGGGAACCCTTTTAAGGGTTTATTACCCACATAATTACCAACTTATAACTACTTTCAATTCGACTAATCACTGGACCATTAGTGATTAATCGTTAAGTCAACCGTTAATTACGACGGTTTGACTTTTAAGCTAAAATTAAGCAAAACTTAAATACGAAAGGTTAAGCAAACTTACAAGAGTCCTATGAACGATTAGTGATCACTTGAGAGAAGTCTTGAGCTCCAGAAATGATCAGGAATTCAAGAGAAAGGTGTGAAGAACTTGTTGCACCTTCATGGCCTTTTATAGTGCTTTAATCACCATGGATTGTTGACACACAAGTCTACAACTGACCACAACTCATCCACAAGTGTCCCTAAGTGTCTAGGGGTTGTTTAGGGGTCATGCAAGATGAGGAAAATCGGATAAAAGTCGATTACAATGGCAAAGGCAGACAAGAAACCAAGAAATTCGGATCAGATGGGCCTAGGCGTGACGCGAAGACCCCCCCCCCCCCTTGGGCCTCGCGTCGCGCGACACCTCTTCTGACTCAAATCCAACTTTAGATTTTTATGTTTTGATCCTTGTCTCTTCAAAACTTTGCTTAGACTTCATTTCTTGCATTATGAACCCTCCTATTTGACATATAAGGGCTCCAAGACATATACCCATTTTGTTTAGTCCTCGGTTAACGTTATTGTCACCCGAAAAGTCCTAAACTTCAACGTTGACGCTTTGAACCCCTCGCACACGAATTTGATCATAACTTTCTCATACGATAACGAAACTTTTTGAAATTTATATCATGCATTCTAGTGAGCATAATTTACCGTTACAAAGCTTCGGGTTTGCTAAAAGGTCACTCAGAGGTATAACTTAAACATGTTGACACATTTAACCCCTGTAGTTTGTAATCTCTCACTTTCTTCCATATTTAGCTTCGTATGATCCATGATTTATTCGTTTGAAGGTATGAGCATCATGTAGGGTTAATTTACAATATATTTATTCACTGTTGACATTTAGAACTCGTATATACACATACTTTCCATGATTGTCAACTTTAATCCTTTTATAACATTCTTTCACACGTTCATACATATGACACGTGTCAACACATTATAGGACGTGAATTTTCGAGGTGTTACATCCTCACCCCCTTAAAAGAAATCTCGACCTCGAGATTTATTGAAACAAATAAGGGTACTTTTCTTTCATCGTGGACTCAACCTCCCACGTATATTCGGGACCTCTACGGGCATCCCATTTGACCTTTACAATAGGCACATGCTTCCTTCGAAGCTTCTTAACCTGTCGATCTTCAATCGACAATGGTTTTTCCACAAATTTCAAGCTCTCATCTATATGCACATCTGTATGTGGTATGACCAGTGATTCATCAGCGAAACACTTCTTCAGATTGCAGATGTGGAATACATTATGAATACCACTGAGCTCTTCAGGTAAGTTTAACTTATAGGCAACCGATCCGACATGTTCGCTGACCTCGAAGGGTCCTATGTATCTCGGGCTTAGCTTGCCTTTCTTACCAAATCGCATCACCCCCTTCCAGGGTGATACTTTAAGCAACACTTTGTCACCTACTTCGAAGTTCATAGGTTTACGCTTTGTATCTGCGTAACTCTTCTGCCTATCACGGGCAGCTTTGAGACGGTCACGAATCTGGACAATCTTGTCCGTCGTTTCAAAGACTATCTCTGGTCCTGATAATTGGACATCTCCAACTTCCGCCCAACAAACGGGCGTTCTACACTTTCTACCGTATAATGCCTCAAAAGGCGCAGCCTTGATGCTGGTATGGTAGCTATTGTTGTAGGAGAATTCTATCAATGGTAGGTGGTTATCCCAACTACCACCCAAATCGATCACGCATGCACGTAGCATGTCTTCCAACGTTTGAATAGTACGCTCACTCTGACCGTCCGTCTGAGGATGGTAAGCCGTACTAAAATTCAAACGCGTGCCCAAAGATTGTTGGAAACTTTTCCAAAAATGAGACGTGTATCTAGTATCTCTGTCAGAGATAATAGACACAGGTATGCCATGTAAAGCTACAATCTTATCCACGTACAATTGGGCTAACATGTCGGAGCTATAAGTCTCCTTGATGGGTAAGAAATGAGCTGACTTAGTCAGTCTATCAACAATCACCCATATAGTATCATTGCCTTTCCTTGTCTTCGGCAATTTGGTGATGAAATCCATCGTCACCATTTCCCACTTCCATGTGGGAAGTTCAGGTTGTTGTAGCAAGCCTGACGGCTTTTGATGTTCTGCTTTGACTTGCGCACAAGTCAAACATTTAGCTACATAGGCAGCTACAGACTTTTTCAAGCCTATCCACCAATAGTTTGCCCTTAGATCCCGGTACATCTTATCAGCTCCAGGATGAACGGAATATTTAGAACTGTGGGCTTCCTGGAGGATAACATCTCGAAGTCCCCCATAAATTGGAACCCATATTCGTCCATTCAATCTCAGAATTCCGTCTTTGCTAAGAGATAACTGCTCCTCAGTTGCCCCTAGCTTTTCATTAGGATAGTTAGCTTCCAACACAGCTTCCTTCTGTGCAGCTAACAACCTTTCGTTTAAACTGTTCTTTATCTCAATGCGCTTGGCATTGATTCGGATGGGTTTCACCCTTTCCTTTCGACTCAAGGCATCGGCGACTACATTCGTTTGTTTTAGAGTCGCTTAAACGAACAAGACAAGGTTGGAAAAAACTGGACTCACAATACAATGGACCAGTTGCATTTCTGACGGTATGTTTTGTAAACATCTTTAAAATTTAATCTAATACAATATGGTTAGTAGTAATTTGGTTTTTTTTAAACAATTATATGCAGCTTCTATACACCCATGAATTCAAAAAAAGGCACAAAATGTTCGATGAAGTTGTCGAACTGCCTGTCATAAAGTATATAACATCTGGCATAATCGACGACATGGAAGAGTATTTACACAACAATGGGCCGCTGTCAGATGTTGAAGATCATGATGAAGTTGACAAAGACAAAGAAACGCATGACAATCACCAAGATCAACAACATGCGACTGCCTCGGACATCAATAGTGTTGATCATCAAGATGAACTGGCTCCGAAAACGCCATTCGAAAACGTAAATCAACAAAATTCGACGTTATTGACGGACTTGTTCACTGACAACATCCCATTACATGAGGCTGCTGCAGTACAAGAAAACCTCACCGGATTTGAAATGATATACAAGCCTACGATAGATACGAATGATTTCACAATACCACCAGTGGATACCACAAAGGTCTACAAAAGAAGAAACCAGGCTGGTGAAGATTCAACAGAAGAATGTTACATACCATCAACTATCGATTGGTTTGAGGGCTGGAATCCTAGTGAACATATTTCAGATTTGAACCTAGAAGATATGGACATCGGGACACAAACGCAAAAAGAGCTTGACTACCGCTCCACTCCGCTTCAACTAACCGGGGTGATCTATGATGATGCTACACGGGAAGCCTCAAACAAAAATAAGAAGGTACAGTCTTTTGGATTTTTGTTTATGATATTATTAATAACGCATGCTTTAAGACCTTCATATTACATACAGTAGAATACAGTAGAATGCTTGTTTAGGATATTAGAAAAATAACGCATGAATAAAAATTAAAATCACGCTAGTTTAAAAAAACGGATGTTAGCTGAAGAAATTAATCACGCATGACTTGAGATATTGTTGTTTGCATGGCATGTTATAGTGGCTCAATTGTTATTTGTGGTGTTTAGCCTATAACTAAGCCCAATATAGATCACTGGAATAAGAGGCCCAGTTTATTAGGAGAAACAAAGCCGAATATAGATCACTGGCCCAATTAAAATAACGCATGACTGGCCCAATTAATAACGCATGACTTGAGTCAGTCTTTTGCATAACTCTTGACTTCATAAATATTAGGAGAAACATTGGGCTGTTTGGGCCCAATTAAATAACGCATGACTGGCCCAATTTATTAGGAGAAACATTGGGCTGTTTGGGCCAATTTATTACGAATCATTGGGTTGTGGTCTTCTGAAAAAGGAAAAAAATGCACTAAATTTGGTTTGAAATAAAGCCCATGATTAACAGAATGGACAAGAACATAAATAAAAAAATTACGCTAGTTACATGTATAATCACGCACGTTATTGCTAAAAATAAAAACTACTCTACTTAGATAGATAATAACGCATGGTATTGATAAAACTCCAATTCTGCAGCTGTTGTTGAAAACAATGGACTAGAATATAAATAAATACATTTCTCTAGTTACGGAAATGAATAATATCGTTACGGACGCAAAGGAAAAGTGTTTCTGGGATCCAGATATAATGAGAATGTGTAAAAGATGGGATGATGCAGTTAAAAATACCGTGCCGACGAGGACTGATCAAGTAAGCTCTGGAGGTGATGAGGCGTTTCAAAACAAAGTTGGAGATGGTGGCGATACAGTTCAAGAGTTAGGAGGGGATGGAGATGCAACCGTGGAAGATGAAAACACAGGAAAAACAAAAGGTAGATAAGAATTTGTGTTATTTCTTAAGATTTACAGTAATTTATGTTCAATAATGACCAAAACGTTTGTGATTTTATAGGATGTCATGATGTTGATAATATGACATATGACGATGGTGGTATTTCAGACTCATGCCTGGCTGCATTACAAACCATCGAACCAGGTGTATACAAGCAGACGACAGAAGGTAACAAATACGATCATTGCTAAATTATTAACCGTATTCTAACTTGTGTTTACAAAAAATTAACCTACTCGAACATACAAACAGTAACACAAGCAGATGTGGTACACCAAATGGACCAAGCTGTAAATTTAGCAGAGTGCAGTCAGCAAAAAGCACAAAGTCAGAATACAATAACCGAGTCGATGTTGAATGAGCTTGAAAAGATAAACCCTGACGTCTATGGTAAAGAAATGCCTCCGGCCACATCCGCTGAAGAAACTGAAGAAGTGACGGATGCAGAAATGCAATCGGTGGAGACACTTTTAAAATTGGCTCCCATCCTACAAACATCAAATGAAAGTAAGCAAAACACTCTCGTGTCTGCGAACACAAAGAAAACGGATGAAGAGAGACATACAGAACTAGTGAGAACGCGTATCAAAATGTTGAGGGAAAAGAACGAAAAACGAATGGCAGAATTAGGTGATGCATACAGATCACCTTACAGTAACAGGATAACCAACTTATATGAGCCACTTCTGGAACGTGACCAAACGATCTGTTACCTCTTAGCTCCGGTCGGAGATATTGGGTAAGATGTTTTGTCTCTTATAAATAGATTAAAATCTTCATCTCTTTTTAAACTGTCCTTTTTGGTTTTAAACAACAGGACATTGATATACAAGTCTGAAAGTGGAGTCGAAACACTAAAAATCATTTTTGAAAGCTTTCACCCATCGCAATACATAGCTTCAAATGGAGTGGACGCGTTTGTAGACGTGTTAAACTTTGAAGAGAAAAAAAAGGACAAAAAATTATCACCCTACAGGCTGTTCTTGCCAAGTACAATAATTGTAAGTTTTTCCATAATAATCACGCATGTATGAATTATATTTAGTTAATCACGCATGTTTGAACTTTTATATGTTAGCCCACACATATTGAAATGTAATCACGCATGTTAAAAAGTTAATGCACACATGTTTAAGGTTAACCAAGCATGCTATACGATAATCACGCATGTTTAAAGTTAATGCACATATGTTAAGGTTAACCAAGCATGTTATATGATAATCACGCATGTTGAAAGTTAAATGCACAAATGTTTAAGGTTAACCAAGCATTCTATATGATAATCACGCCTGTTTAAGCTTAATGGACCGATGGAGTTTAATGAAAAAATCACCATAATTTTTGCAGCAAGACGAAATGTTTGGGCCAAAATACATAGACAATGATCGATTGAAAGTGTTTGCACCAAGCCTAGACGATATACTGTGTAAGTATCAGGTGAAGAAAGTTGACACATTGGATCTAATCTTCATTCCAGTACTACTATCTGATCATTTCTGGTGCCTATGCTTTCACTTGAAAAATGGCGAAATCGAGTTAATTGATAACTCTAGGTTTGACGAATCGTTTAGCAAATGCTACCGTGGGCGCCCCGAAAAGCTGGTAATTCTTGAATACTTAGCTTTATATACAAAAATGACTATATACTATAATGAATAGCTAATAATATGATTTTTTATCGTGATTATAGCAAAGAGTTCTAGTACTACACCTAAAAGGCAAGATTCGACAAAAAGAGTGGATAACAAACTTGGAAACAGCAAGCATAATTCGAAAGGAAATGGATTGGAGAACTCTTCAAAACGGTTGTGACTGTGGCGTCTTCACTATGATACATATGGAGACGTATAAAGGCAAATCTCCATGGAATCCGGGGTTTGAGAATGAAGATAAAAAGACCATTCAAGATTCACAACTTCGCTTCTTGCGGTACCGGTATCTTAGTAAGATTGTATTGTCCGACTACAATCTTATTAGGAAAGAAGTGTACGACAAAGCTAAGGAATTTACGAAGAAGGCAAGCCCCGTAGATGTTTTGCGCGATCTAGATAACAAAATTAGGGAGAGATTGGATCAGTTCTTCAACCTTCCCAAAAAGAAACAAAATGCTACCTCGTAGAACTACTTTGTTACAAACATATTTGACATGTTCGTTTTTTATTTTTAATTCTTAAATTTACTGATTACTCATAAACTATGATATCATATAACATGAAAAATGTAAAAACAATGGGAAAATTTCCTTATTGAAACACAATTTCAATTCAATAAAAACACTAAGATAAACATAAAAAAGCACATGATTTCAGTACCCAGATGAAAATGACACATAATACCCATCAGAAAAAGGACTTCAAAAACTCGATCTTCGTGTCCATAGAGCATCCTAAGACGGTTATTGCATCCGCAAGTTCCTTTAACTGTTTCTCATCCTGCTCTCCTAGATCAACCATAAACATCATAGCCACCTCTCGGACACTTGACTCTTTCATACCAGACAGCAAATTGAAAATCTCTTCTCGCCTCTTCATGTTCTCTCTGACCCTAGACATGTTAGTTTCCAACAAGTCTTTACAAGACTTGTCTTCGGCAATTTGTTCCTCGATTCTCTTTTTGAGATAAACACCCATACCTGATGGTGAAGAGGAACCACAAGATGAATTACAAGAATCTGCCATCTTTGATGTAATAATTGAATGCTCTTACAATGATATATAAAAGGAAATAGCAAACAAGAGGACATCTAAAATTATTAAGCATGACAGCTGTATGGTTCAGAAATAATTCAAGCTGTTTTTTGGAGTTTTCTTGGTCCAGTACATATTTTATGTAAGATAATCACGCATGTATATACTATCACGCAAGAATAAGAATAATCACGCATGGAATTATTATCACGCAGGACCTGCTTGTGTCTTATTTAAGCTACTGAACTTTGATATGCAAGATGCAATGCAAGTTGATATAAAATATAATTAATCTTAATAATAATGAAACCTACAAATAGCCTTCCAAATCGACATGACTAGTAATTATGTGAGATATTTAATTTTACTTACGACATCTCCCATAACTACCATATTAAATAACAATCTTCACACATGTATGATTCCCCATATTATATTTTTGCAAAAAAAATAACAACTCTCATCAAGAAACAAGAATGTCTACTGATCTGGCAAGCAAAGCCATCAAGGAGCTCCTCTCCAGCTGCACGTTGACAGAGCTTGCATCTGATGTAAACTCTACTAACAGTATATTTGATGTGTAGAGGAAGGTCTTAGAACAACAGAAGATGAGCCAGGAAGTCTGGGGGAAACTACTACAAGAACCAAAATCTTCGTTGAGGGACAACGGTATAAAGCTCATGAAGGATCAGGCATCTGCTGATCACTTGGTTTACTCATATCTCAAGGATGCAGTGGAGACGGTGCAAGAGAAGACGGAGACCAGTGACAAGGAGCTTGGGAAGATATTCACATCGAACTAGGTGGTATGTCTGATTAATCAACGTTTTTTGTTGACTTTTGGGGATGTTCTAATGTTGGTATTTTGAAAACTTACAACTATGGTGGTTTTTGGCAATAGAAACCGATATGTGGATATATTTAGGTATTTTGAAAACTTAACATGTTTTGATAACTTTTCAGACATCTATGTATGTTGTTTTGGCGTTATTTATATGAAAAAGGCATGTTAAATATTATCACATATGTTACGTTTAAAGACGCTAGTTATGAAAAAGTGATATGTGTTTGGGTATGTTTTTGGTTGAAATATCTGTGAACAGGGGTTATGACAGGTTATACAAAATGTTAGACATGGGTTAAATGGTCATTTGAGATCTCCATCTGAGATATGATTTTAGGTTAAGGACCAATACAGGAAAATAACGCATCTGCATATTTAAAAGGAGTAAAAAAGGATCAGTTCAGATGGTTTACATAATCACGCATCAAAATGCATGTGCATATTGAACAGGGATAAAAAAGGATCAGTTCAGATGGAATACATAATCACGCTTCAAGATGGTATAAAAAATCACGCATGAAGAAAGTGTTGTATATTTATGATTTTGGTCTTCAAAATCACGCATGTTAAAATGTCCCATGATTAAAAATCAAGCATGAAGAAAGTCTTGTAAAATGTCAGTTGTTTCTTTAAAAAAGGCATGAAAAAAACCATGATTAAATGTAGAGAAATAAATGTATGCAATTGTGGTTCAAAAATTACTCGTCGTCGTCGTTTAGCTCTTCCCATTCAGAATCACTATCATCTTCGTCAACCTCCTCGTACTCCTCCTCTCCCTCACCAGTTTCTGCCTCCTCGTCCTCTTCGTCTACTAAACCAGGACCAGTCTCCAACTGAATTACTCTTCTTTTCTTCCCCTTCTTATCGGCAACACTGCATGTCCGACTTCTCTTGCCTTTTAGACTAATCATCTTTTCTTTTTTTGATTTAATCCGCTTATGTGAACCGCGACCTTTGTTTCTAATACCGGTTGGTACACAGACTGTAGGTGGAGCATCAGTGTTCGGTTTCTCGTAACCGATTAACCTTGAATATCTATCAAACTTAGGGTCGATGGGTTTGGTTATGTGAAGTTCATCAACCATTTCTTTCATCTCCCTCATCCGATCCCTAACTATAACAAGATGATCAAAATCTCTCATCAAGTTACCAATAAGATACTCTCCGGTCTGCATTATCTCATACGCAACCTCTTTGGCCTTTTTATGCCCATCATTATCATCAACACTTAAATCAAAGGTGTTATTTAGATCATTCGGTACCACATCTTTGGTCCATCTTCTCATAACATACTTGTTGGGAATTTCTTTAACTTTGAACATCTTGAACACAAAGTATATATGTTTGCACAACAATCCATATTGTTCAAACTTGCGACAACTGCATGATGCAATTACATCCTCCCCCTTCTTGAAACAAACCTAAATAAAAAAATTGAAAACTAAAAATCAAGAAAAAACGCACGTTGTTCTATAATAACGCATGTAATCTAGTATAGATAGGGTTACCTCTAATAAACCGTCACCGTGGGCTTTCCAATCCTTCATACTTATCTTCAAGAACGGTTCCTCGATTTTAGTCTCCATAGGAAGACAATCGGACAGTGTTCCATATAACTCTGCCTGTTGATCAACAAAGATGGACCTGGTGTAAATTTTCATAGCATCGTCTTCTAAGGTAGTTTGAGAACAGTTATCTGAGGTTGTATTTCTAGAAATATGGTCATTTTTTCGATGGTTGAATCTTTTCACGTCCATTGCCCCATCAAAATGGTTAAAAAAACTCAACAAGGGTAAGTTGAGAATTCGCCACCTGACAGAAAAAATGGTTTTCGCTCTCTGATCTGAAGGTGGTCCGCATGAGCCCAGACATAGGCTCATGATGATAGAAAGCTGGAATCCAAGAAGATCTCATGCCAAACATATCATCAATCCATTTATTCTCGGTTAGACCGAATTCAATCATTATCAGTTTCCATTCTCTCTCAAACGTTTCTGGTGCAATCGAATCAGTCCATACAATGTCACACATACGTCTTTTGAAGTCTTCGTTGTTACACAACTCATGTCCCACCTATTAAAACAAAGGATTGGAATGAACAAAAATCAGAAATCTTAATAACTAAATGAGTGTAGGAAATAATAACGCATGATCAACTTTTTGTACAAAGTGCATATAAAAAAAACTGAGTGTTGGAAATAAACCTTATCGGCAACTTTCTTCATTATGTGCCACATACATAATCTGTGCCTACTCTTATCGAACACCGCCTCGATAGCTTGTTTCATCGCCGGGTCCTGATCAGTGACGACAACCTTCGGCTTCTTACCAAATGAGTCCAAAAATGATTGTAACAGCCATTTGTATGATTCAATACTTTCGGAAGCTAGCAACCCTGCTCCAAGCGTCACATTTCGACAGTGGTTATCAATACCAGTAAAGGGTACAAAAATCATTTTATACCTTCAAAAACATGAAATAAATTGAATAAAAAAACAACAAAATTATACAAAAAAAAAAGTTAAAACATTAAAGTGAATACGAACTTGTTGGTTTTGAATGTAGCATCAAACGATATGACGTCTCCAAACTCAGCATAGTTACATTTGCACAAACCATCAGCCCAGAACAGGCCAGTTAATCGCTTGTTTTCATCGACAGAATGTACAAATGAATAATCAACCATAAACTGCTTTTTATCGGACAACCTATTTATAACCATATCTGCATCATACTCTCCTATATAGATGTATCCTAGCTCTAAAATTCTTGCAGTCGTCTTTAGTTGCGCCAACATTTTCAAAACCACCGTATCTTTGTCTCGTTATATTGAACGCTTTCACTGGCCCAAAATTCAATGTACCAAGATCCCATATCATATCTTCTTGTGTTTCGGACAGATGCCTATAAGCCGGTAATAAATGCATATCTTTGGGGCACACGAATGAATGATTATGCGCTTGAACAAACTTATCAACCTTATACAACATCCCATCCGTCGAACAAAGCTTAATTTGAGCTTTACACCCTGTTCGAATAGTCGGTATGTTCCTCCTTTTATATGGCTTAGACAACTTCGAATAAGGATCATCAAAAGCCATAGGTTTATGCCCCTCCTTTGAACACACAAAGTATTTAGTCTTGATAATACCACCAACATGGTGTTCACCTCCTTTTCGAGCAGAGAACCCTGACTTCTTGGCATATGTCTGATAAAACACATATGCTTACTCTAGGGAAGTGAATTCCATTCCTATAACAGGAACACTTGATGAAGCTACCTCAGGAATATACAATCTTTCATCTGCACATTTTGAAATGACAAAAAAAAAATGAGCTCTAGACCAAAAAAACACAGTCGCTAATCTAGGAAATAAAAAAAAATCACGCATACAAAACAAAATCATGCATGACAATCTAAAAAATAACGCAGACTTTGTAATTCATAATAATAACGCTTGTTTGATTGAATTACACAGGTCTCCTACACTATATAGCTTATGAACATGCGTGATTTATGACACATTCATTTGAAAAAACTAATTATCAAATAATGATGCACGATCAAATACAAAACATCATATAACAATAATTTCGTGGATTTCTGGAAAATTAAAACGATTAATTGACAACTTACTGGTCTGATCGTCAAATAGAACTTGGTTGTCTGATGTCGGATTCCTCAAATGCTCAGCAGCATCATGAACGGCATGGAATTCAGCATCTTCAAATTCAACATCATCTGGGTTTTGTGCGTTACTGCTCTGTGGATCCATTTCAAACAATAAGTGATAGTAACCCTAATCGCACACCTATAACCGCTAATTTGATATTTGAAAAATGGAAAATATTTGAAATCGTAATTACCGGGATGCAGGAGATAACGAACTCGCATAAATCTCTTGATGTTAGTAAATGTTTGAATTACCCTGGGTCAAGAATTAAAAATGTCTAATTTGCCCTTAATGAGAAATTTTAATCCGTGCCACGCGTTCAAATCTCCCCGTCGCGTACGTGAAGTATGATTAGGGTTTTTGTACATTATACCTTCTCTATATCTATATATATATATATATATTGACGTTTGGCATTGTTTCGAATATGTGATTGATGTCGTGCGAATATGAGAACCCGTTATTGTAAAACTCGCGGGACCCGCCAATGCTCTGCTAACCACTGGGATCATGTAAATGAACAGCTTACTCTGGATAGGTGACCTTCAAGATGTTACGGCAGGAAACCAGTGAAACAAGATTCAAATCATAAACTTTTCTCCTAGAAGATAAAGATATCTTCACATCCCTTGAAAAGGATAGTTCCACACTGCTCACCTTTGTGATCACTCACAACTTGATTGTTTTACTGTCTAAGTACCCAAGGTAATTTTGGTGATTTACGCTCTGTTCCCGAGTTAACTTAACGAGGGATAAGAAAAGAAAGCAAAAGTGAGAAAGGAAAGGACGAGAAAGGGAAAAAAAAAGATGTCTTTCCCACCGTTTCCTCCCAAATCGGAAGGAAAGAAAAATTAAAGAATTTAGCCTAGTTTTCCTGTCATTTCCTTTCTTTTCCTTCCTTAAATGAAACTCGGGAACACGACATGTTTTATTTTCCTTTCTTTTCCTTCCTTAAATGAAACTCTGGAACACAAAATATTTTTACTTTCTTTTTGTTTCCTTTCCTTTCCTTCCGTTAGTAAACTCTGGAACACAGTGTTAGGGTTGTGTAACTGGATTAGCTACCAAATCATGTTTGTATAAGCTAAACTGAATATTAGACCTTAATATATAGACGAAAAACTCGAAAGAATTGAAGTTTGTAAAACTAATAAGTATTAGACTAGTTATCTTCTTATTTTTCATTATCATAGTCTAGAGGGTATTTATGTGTAACATCCAACTCTACATATAGATATCTATGTAACCCTATTATGAACACAGTCAACATACGTACCGGGGACGCAACTTTCTTGTGGCCCGAGGGTGCCCCGGTTCGCACTGATTTTTGCTCGTAGTGCTAATTTACCAAAAATTTCCTAAGTTTTTTTAGTGTAAAATATTGGATTTTTAAGAGTCCAACCTAACTGGTTTTCGTTCAAGCTCCGCCACTGTACAATACAATTCATGGTTTATCACCTTCGCCTTTTCTACAACCGGTGTGATTCGGGCTTTTACACTAAACCAACTTATAAGCTTTCAGAGAATTGAAAAAAATCGAGTTAAGTAGTAAGAATCAAAGGGTCATTGTAGACAACTGCTAAATGGTCAACGCAAACAAATAATAAAGCATCAGCGTAGGCACTAACCGAACAATAACCGAATTAACCGAAAAAACCGAACCAAATAAAAACCCTGTGGGTCGGTTAATGGTTTTTTTGAAAACCGAATGTAGCGGGTCAGTTATGGTTATCATTTTTTCCTTACCTACCATAACCGAACCGAACCGAACCGACATGTAATAAATCTTTGTAGGATTTAAAAATTTTCACCATATTTTTAATATTTAAAGGTTTTGACTAAAGATTTTTAGTACTTATTGGTTTTTCATATCATTGTGTGGTTTTGGTTGAATGTTTATTTGAATTTATCGAATGTACCATATCACTTTATTTGAATATTCGATAATAATTAGTATTAATATTATAGATTATATGTATTTTTTAATACTATGTAATATACTAATATATACAAATATGTAATAACAATTTATTCCATGTTATTTTTAGCTAAGCTAAATACACGGTTAACCACCCATAACCGACCCGCTGTAACCATCAAAACCGAATAACGATAACCACCATAACCGATTGGTTATGGTTATGGTTATCCAATAACCGACATCGCGGTTATTATTATGGTTTTTTGTCAAAACCGACCCACGCACACCCCTACTTTCCAAGCCCTCAAATTTGAACAATGAATCCTACGATCATTTCTAAGCTCTTATTAAATGAACAAAATATATGATGAGATTTCAACAAAATGTTTACTCTTGAATATGTTGTTTGTATTGATCATAAAGGACAATTGTGAATGTTACTAGTGTTTTTCTTGTCAAAAAATGAAAATGTAGCATTTTTGTGTTGAAAATGTATAACTAGTTGTAACTAACTTTTTATAAACAAGTGTTTCATAGAATGTGGTTACTTGGTATATGGTTCAGTGACGGATCCAGGAATTTTTGTCATGGGGTGCGGAATGTTTTAAGAGTAGTTTGTCTGCCGCTATATAATAATTTTTTCAATGTTGTGCGGGTCGGGTCAGGTCGGTCGGGTCATATAAAAGAAAGATATTCAAACTAAATTTTAAATTATCAATAAAAGTCAGTTAAGCGTCATTATAAATGCATTGGGCATTTAAAATTCTTAAAAAAATCAGCATACGAGATGCTTGAGAACAATCAAGTAGTTTGATTTTGTCCATTGTAGAAACAATAGTATGATTTACGTTCTACTTTTTCCATCACTTTATTTGGGAATTCACTTTGACAACAATGGTTTACTGGTATATTACCTGTTTTATTTGAAGTTTTTTTTAATGATGTTAGTGTGTTGTTAATTTTGGTGTATCATAATACAAACATCATCATTTTTGTATTATCTCATTTATCTTGATTTGATGTCTAAATATCTCTGTTATTTGTTTGAATTTACGAAAACTATATATAGACTTATTAATTATATATTTTAAATTGTTCAATTCATATAACACACGGTATATATCACATCACAATTATTCATTAAGATAGAATCGAAAAAACTTAAAGAAAAGAAAAGTAAAATAAAACTAAAAGTTGTATTAGATTAGATTAGTTAAATCGTTCAAAAACAATATTATTAGATTAATTAATAAAGAAAACAAGTCATTTTTTAACTTGCTGTTTAAAAAGCATAAAAAAAAACTGATTGGTAATTAATAGTATTAAAAGTTTCATTAGACCATGTGTAGTGGTTAAACAAAATAATGCCGGCATTATTCGACACGTGGCAGTCCAGTCAGCATGGGGCGTTATTGCAAAAGTGGCGTAGTGGGGCATTATTCCAATAACGCCAATGCAAATTTTAGAATTAAAAAAAAAAACACGAAATACACACGAAATAGGTGCTGCTCCTCCAATATTATTTTTAATTTATTGCAAAAGTGGGGGTTAGCTCAAAAGTTGTCAGAGACCATGTGGGTAGCTCAAAAGTGATTGGTGGGTCAAACATGTACAAAGCGTTTTATTTAAAACGCCAAACCATTTTTTTTTTCAAAAAAAACGCCATAAAACGCCCTATGTAATGGGGGTCCGGCGTTTTTGGGCGTTTTTTTTTTTTTCAATTTTTTTTTAAATATACCGCCCCACTACGGGTGGTCTTACATGTTATCAGACTCTTACTTTTCACTTTTCAACTTTGGGATTCCCCCTTAACATAAATAAATGAAACTTTTAAAACCATAAATAAATAATAACACAATTTTCACTTTTAAGTCATCTTCTTCACACAAACCATGCCACCACTATTCCAGTTACCGTTCTTCACCGGAAAAAATTCCAGTCAATATAAAATGACTTCTTTTTCATCATACACCTTCTCTTCACTCTCTCTCCCCTTTCGTATCAAGGGGGGCGATTACAAAATTTCATGGGGTGCGCTCTGAATTTTCACACACGAATAACACTAAAAAAATTTTTTTAAGGGGGGCACCCGCCCACCCACCACAACCAATAGGTCCGCCCCTGATATGGTTCTTGGTCTTAGGGGAGGGGGGTGGTTACTAGTGATATGATTCTATCACTCCCACTATCCAATCAGATCATGCCATGTCAGCACCCAATATTCTATCACTAGTGATAGAAATGTAGTGGGGGTGGTATCACTAGTGATGGGATTCCAATGTACAAGTATTAATGCACAATGTACAAGATACACATTCATCACCATTGATCTTCAACGCGTTATATATATAACGAGTTATACTCCATAACTCGTTATGGAAGTGGAGGCGGCGGTGTTCCACAAGTGATAGAATCCTATCACGGTAAATAACGTCTCCGCCCCGTGTGCCCTTAGGAGAAAATAGATCAATCAAATTAATATATAATAATTTCTCAAAATTTGCTTAAGTATATTTTAAATCTGAGTTTGATTTCTTGTATCATCTCAATGCTGATTTTGTGTAACAGATTCAAAATATACAAGGCTGAAAATACTTTTTAGAGAAGAGATCATATAGACAATACAAAGTAACAGATTCAAAAAAAAAAATTATCTGGACCATTGAAAAAGAAATTTTCCCACTTTACATTCATCACATGTCCATTAGGTCCTTTAGTGTAGGGGTGTTCAGAATTCGATTCGCATTCGAAAAATTCGAAATTCGACTCGATTCGAATTCGATTAAAAAAGTTCAAATTCGAGTTGATTCGTATTCGAGTCCAGTAATCGAATTAGAATCGAATACGAATTTATGATTTTAAATTCGATTCGATTCGAAATTCGAATTCAATTTATATATATTTTTTAATATATGTATATACACACACATACATATATGCACACACATATAATTTCTAAACTTGGCCAAAGTATGAACTATATTCATAAGTAATAAGTTTATTATTCATAACATTACCAAACCTACCGACAAATATCACATACTACTTATTTCTAAATTTTTACCTAACTTAAATCGCTACAAGTGATCAACCTATTTTCTAATTTTCGGTGTTTTGACATATTGATAGTTAATTAATTTTGCAAATTTTTATATTTTATGTTGAATATAATTAGTTTGTAGTACTTTTAAAAATGAAAGTAAAATAATTTATTGCATAAGGTGAATTTGAATTAAATCGAATTTATTCGAATTTGGTTCGAATTCGATTCGAATTCGAGTTTCAAATATTAATCGAATCGAATCGAATACGAATTCAGGTAAAATAAATAAAAATTCGAAAAATTCGATTCGAATAATTCAAAAATTCGTTATTCGATTCGATGAACACCCCTACTTTAGTGGACAACTTGTATACTTTATAACTTCAGCTTTTGGTCCCCATTCAGAGTTCTACCATTTCAAGACTTCCAGTATTCAGTATCATCATCATCTCATTTTTATTCACTTATATGACCACATTTTTCTATCGACGTGGTTCTTTCGTATCCGTAGCACCATGGAGGCATGGAGCGCTTCTCTGTTCTATCATTCTCAACTCTGTATATCCTTCATTGATATTGTTAGATTATATGAGACATGTTACTTTATTTTAGCGTCGAGTATGTTGTCTATTCTAATAGACCTTGAGATGGTTCCGTTTTACCTTTTATATATACATGAACTTTTTATTCATATTCCCATAGACCCAAAATTAAAAGGGGGGCCAGTATACGCCGCGAAAGGTGATAGTACTACAAAAGGCACAAAAGACCACTCGAAATAGAGCAACACACAAATGTCATAGCTGGAGCCTAATTTAATGCATAAATTTGTGAATGTTATGCTCTAATAAACCAATTCAACCTTCAACAGGCAGGAGGAAGAAATGTGCCACTTGAACGGTGCATGAGCTAGCCACATGACGTCTGGTTGATTAGGAAATAATCAGGTTTACC
Organism: Helianthus tuberosus; assembly: GCA_030545235.1. NCBI lineage: Eukaryota > Viridiplantae > Streptophyta > Magnoliopsida > Asterales > Asteraceae > Helianthus > Helianthus tuberosus. The sequence goes on from JARYGA010059787.1 coordinate 69,699, forward strand.
GTGTGAGCATGTTATTTATGTCTTAAGATGGTTGAATCAAACTGGTTGCGGTCTGAACAGTTTGTGTCAATGCGGATTCTGAGTAAAATGAGTTCAAGTCAAACCGGTTCGTTTTAGGGAAGGAAGTATCAATTTGGTTCGGGTCAAAACTGTTTATGACCAAATTGAAGTCGTGTTGTAATGTGTCGCTTTTGGAAGGTAACAAAATAGGCCCACCCACTATATCCTTTTATGTTGGCTAGTGGCGACAATGGAGGTGGCCATGGCAGCGATTACAAAACGATGTTCCTTAGTCATTAGTTTGATTCAGTTTTAGTACGATTGTTCTTTGTAAAGTGATTAGCAGTTGATGCAACTTTAACTTATCAGAAAGTGCACATTTTTTTGTAGAGAAACAGATGAAGAGAGCCAAAAGAATGGGCCGTATAGCAGGAGCCTTGGTAACTACCTCATGATTTATGTTTTGCACCCTACAACCCTATTAGAGGTGGCCTATGCCCTATAGAACCTAAAACGCAACTTTGTGACCTTCAAGGGGTTAGGGTGTCCGGAGTGGGCGGCAAACCCACTCGGCAAAGCGGTAACACCGCCGCCGGTGGATTTTGCCGCTCGGTAAAGATGGAGACGCGGTAAAGGTTTGCCGAAGCGGGGAGAGGGAGGGAAGGAGAGAGACGGGGTGTGTGGTGGGGTCCATGCTATCTCAACCAATCACACATTTTTCCTTTTTTTTTTCTTAAATAGTTTACCAATTCATGAAGTGTCTAACCATTGCCAACACTTTTGAGCATAGTTTAATCAATTAAGGTTGAATGACATGGCACACTCTCATTGGTTGGTTTTGAAGTTTACCACTTTCAAGTGTCTAACCACTCCCTACACCCATAAAAAGCATAAACTAGTAGGAGCAAGATCGATAGATTTCTGCAGACCGCATCACCCACTTGAAGGTACTTGAAGGTTTTTTAACCCAATCTTGATGTTTATATAGTTACAAACATATGAAAATAGATAGATGTGATTTTGGTAAACCTTGAAATCACACCTTTTACAACAAATTCTTGACCCGTGATAGGTTATATTTACTGTTGATGCAAATGCAGATCCTGAAGCGGGTGGTAAATTTTACAAAGCAGGAATGTCACTCCTCATCAATGACGCCAAAAATAAGTTTGTTTCAACTGGTTTTGCGAAATAGACTGCTTAAGTGGCTTGAGGTACGGTCCCGAGCCCGCGAAACTGTTGTATAACTCGGTTTACTCAGCAAGAAAAGATGCTAATGCTTTATCAAATTTGAAAGCTATTGAATCACAGAACCCCAGTTTGTGAGGTTTATTATGTAGGTAATTGCTTCAGCTAAAAGGGAGGGATGAAACAGATAGCTTGTCATCACACAATATTTGTTTGATAGATGTTCATATTCAAAGTTCTAACTTCTTGCATTAAGTCAGGTAGGTAGGGTAACGGATCAAAACTGTCATTTGAAGTGTGAATCAAACAATCCCTGGTTAGACTGGATTCATCCACTCGATATTTTTTGTATATACAAAGGACTTATCAGCAGAAAGAGGTCCTAAATCTTGAAACCAATTACAAAACGTTTGCAATGGACTCACTCAGCGGATATATGCTTGATTTAAGAAAGAGCTAGGCGCACCGCGGCGATAGGGTCCCGTGCCAAAACTCGAGACACAAAAAGCGCACCGCTTTTCAAACGCGAGGCGCAATTTATATATATAAATTTTCTTATATTTCTTTTAGGCATTTAGCATCACCTACCCAAAATTTAGTTATAAATAAACCTTATATATGACCTGATATACGAATAACCTATGTGCACAACCTAAAAAACTATATGCACAAAATCTTCCCTGCACAGAAGGCCTCAAGCCGCACCTCGCTCGTCTTTGCTTTTTTGAGTCAGAGCCTGCTTCAGGCTTCGCCTAGCGCCTAGGCACGCTTTTTAAAACCCTGGATCTATGGTTTCCTAAACCAACAAAAACACAAACTGTTCTTGCTTACCAAAGACCGAGTCAAACAAGTTCTAAGATCTTTCAACACTCAAAATGCAAATTATCCATCATGCTAGCTATATGATGTGTATTATCGACGATTTCTACATAAGGCAGTAAGATGATATCCTGAGCAGTTACATATCCAGGACTTCTAACACAAATAGACACATCACAAGACACAAGTCCCATAGAGATTACTTCTCAATACGATTTCTTTCAAATTCTCTGATTTTGGGCATGTGAAACATGTTCCTTCGATTTCTCCTTAAATACTAAATTCTATACCTATCAGGCCATCAAATCTCCATCTTAAAACCAGTCTCCTATTTACCTCTAAATCTTAACACAACAACAAACTATCACAAACATAAGAAAAAAAAAAACAAATCAATCAACAACAATAAAGCTTACATTTATAAGAAGATTGAAGCATTAAAATTCATAATCTTACAAACATAATCACGAAAAGTTAATATAAAACTCACAATTAGCATTCAAAGTCACTTCAAATCCTTAGCAGTAACACCATACTTCTCCTGAAGCTTGGTAAGCTCCTCTTCCTTCTTCTTCTGATCAAACTTCTTACTCATCTTCGCATGCTGATAATACAACACAATCAGGTACCGATTCGCAACGTTGAACCCAGAGAGATGATCCACAGCAGTTTTGGCATCGTATATGTCTTCGTAGACGACGAAGGCAGTGCCGCGAGTATCCTTGTTGGTTCCGATTCGTATTTGACGAATTGCACCGTATTTTCCGAATATATCGTACATCTCCTCCGATGTGATGTTGAATGGCAGGTTGCGGACGTAGAGGACTCGGTTTACTTCCGGTGGGAGCCTTGTGTTTCCCTTACGTAAACTGATTGCCGCCATTGGAGAGTTGTTTGGGAAATTAGGGTTTTGGAGACGAAGAAGGTATTTGGGTATTTGATTTGATTGAGGAATGTGTTGTCTCACGGGTTCCTGAATGACACCCCCCTCTATTTATAGATTATCGAACTATGATGTATTTTTAATTTATTCAGAATTAATTACTGTTTTCGTCCCCGTAGTTTGTCAAAAATCACTATTTCAGTCCATTAGTTTAAAAATTGCGATTTCAGTCCCTGTTGTTTCACTTTCGTAACCATTTCAGTCCAGTCTCCTAACACCGTCTATTTTACCGTTAAGTTTTTAATGAAATACCTAAATTACCCTTGTGTTAATTAAATATGGACTTATATGTTTTTGTTATTGGATTTATATGATTTTATTGTTGTATAACATATGGACTTAAATTGGATTGTAGGGTTCGACCCACCATGGCTTCAGTAGAAGTAGAAGTCTGGCATAATTTTACATATATGATTCCAAAATTTTATTTTTGGATTTTAGAATGAGAAAATGTTCAGGTGAGCATTATTTTTCAAAGTTAATATGTTAATTGATACTGCTAGGAAGATATTAATTGGGGTGGGGTAATGGGTCGACGGACATTAAGAGGGTGGGGTTGTGATGCCGGAGAAGATGACCGGAAACTTTTGCCAGAAATGAGAGCAGGGATGGAGTGAGGTGGGGTAGTGTGAGTTGTGTTTTAACAAGTGAGTCCTAGAATACATTCTTTTAAATTTCTATGGTTTTTTATTTAATTAACACAGGAGTAATTTAGGTATTTCATTAAAAACTTAACGGTAAAATAGACGGTATTAGGAGACTGGACTGAAATGGTTACGAAAGTGAAACCACAGGGACTGAAATAGTGTTTTTTACAAACCATAGGGACGAAAACAGTAATTAACTCATTTAGATATCTTTTTGTTTTTTTATTAATAAGGGCATTATGATCAATTCATGTGTACTTAACAGAATAAATGGATGAGGTTAACGAAGGTGGACTGAAATGGTTACGAAAGTGAAACCACAGGGACTGAAATCGCAATTTTTAAACTAATGGACTGAAATAGTGATTTTTGACAAAACACAGGGACGAAAATAGTAATTATTATTATATTTTGGTAGTTAATTATACAAAATTGTTTTGGATGTCTAGTTTTAAATAGTTGTATTATTGTATGTTTGTTAGTTTTAAAAAGTTGTATGTTTGATAAGTAATAATCACTATTTGAAATTTTGTTAATGTGATGTAAAATAAAATTACGGAATGAAACTTACATTAGTTTACCTAATAAAAATTATTAACCTTTAGACATATTTTAAGGTTTGATTCCTTCACTACTAATGAATAATCAAAATAATGTCCCCTTTGATGTTGATTAGAATCGTTCTTCAATAGTCGTTCTTGGTTCTTTAATATCAACTCTCATTCTTGGTTCTTCAATATCGACTATCGTTTTTGGCAAAAGCGAATTTTGATCAAAAGGATTTGAGTTTTGATCAGGATGCATGAGGAATTTTGATTGACTATTCAGTTGCCGAATGCCGATTTGTATTAATTAGGTGGTCTTTTTTTACAAGTCATCACCGTCCATGATTTACAAGTCATCACCGTCCATGGCACCTCGTGAGTCAAACTCGCCTCCGATTCATGATTTACATGCCTTAAGCCATTACCCATTTACCCATTACATTTATAAGCTGTTCCTTTTTTTCTTCCCTTTTTGAGGAGTAAAAAAGTGTTCCTGTTGAAGTATGAAGCATGCTCCATTTAATCTTGATTTATTCTCCACAAGCACTCGTGGTTATCAAGTGAATATATAGACGGGTAAAGATTCCTTAAACATGTACCAAGCAAGAATTTATACTCCACATAATTATTTAATGGGGAAATTACCAAAATGTCACTTGACCAACCAAAATGTCACATTCATGCGTCCTTGGACGGACTCCTACAACATGGGATGCGTCCGTTTGTACACTTGAAGAGTCCATGATTGAGGAGCTTACACGTGTCCGACAAAGCTGATGCGTCAACGGCCGACTCCTCCCATATACTTGGCAGATTCCTCACATTGGCTCGGCTGACTCTTCCCAACGGCTTGGCGGACTCCTCATAACTTAAATTACAACATAACTTAGTAATATTTAAGTTATGTTGTAATGTTTTATGTTATAATGTTATATTAAATAGATATAAATATTTGATAGAATTAAAAAGAAATGTGAGGAGTCAGCCGAGCCATGGGAGGAGTCGGTCAAATTATAACGCCAAGCCGTTGGGAAGAGTCAGCCGAGCCAATGTGAGGAGTCTGCCAAGTATGTGGGAGGAGTCTGCCAAGTATATGGAAGGAGTCTGTCGAGCCAATGGGAGGAGTCTGCCAAGTATATCGGAGAAGTTGTATATGGGAGGAGTCGGCTGTCAACCCATCAACTTTGTCGGACACGTGTAAGCTCCTCAATCATCATAAGTACTTAATTTTAAAGGGAAAAAGGGACTCTTCAAGTGTACAAACGGACACATCCCATATTGCAGGAGTCCGTCCAAAGACGCATGAGGATGACATTTTGGTAATTTTAGTTGGTCAAATGACATTTTGGTAATTTTCCCTATTTTAATTGTGTACACGTTTAGTTGTTATGTTAGAATGGTCTAGCATTGCCATGTTAGTTGACTTTGTCATACAAATGCTATTTTGAAGCACTTAGATAAGCAATTTGCTCAATTTAATATAAACTTTCAATTCTAATATTATGTATGTGAGAGACTTATAATTATTAGAAATTTCAAGCATAGAACACATGATTAATTTTAAGTACAAAAGTGACGAATTCGTCTAAAATAACATACATGATAAATTTAGACAATTGGAACACAATACAATCGCCATACACTACACACCACCACCAGTACATGAAGAATCCCAGAAACAATTCAAAGAAACTCTCTTATCGATTTCAAAATTCCCGTATCAATATCATAGACAAAGCTTTTAATTGTATCAAGCAGTGACTAATATATCAATAACAAATAAAATACATAACTAATAGAAGGTATTTAGACAATCTGGTTTATAAAAAGTTTCAGATCTTTTAAATCCCTTTTTTTTCTTGTTTATTTGCATAACCCTTGACTACTATTCTGGTCTATAAAAATAAAAAAGAAAACTTTATATGTCTCTCGCTATAATTCACAATCCGCAGTTACTCTTTGGATGGCAGAAGAACAAAGAAAGCGATTATAACGTTACGTTCCACGCTGCAGTTCCTTCTCTAGCATTGATGTTCCCTTAAATATGGTGAGCTGAATGTCCCGCGAGTACTGTGAATACTGTATGCATCAAATTTAGATGGTCAATGACATAAAGGACATAACTAAACTTATTTATAAGTTTGAAAATATATATTTTTCCTTTAAATTTATATTTCATAAAACATATTAGTTCTACCATTCGTCTTTCTTCTTACTGCTGCTATTAGTGTTTCAAGTCTTAATTGTTATTTGTTAGTGTTAAATGATAGTGTTTTAAGTCTTAACCAGTTCCTACATGCTACAATTGTTAGTGTTTTGCAAGTTGCAAAAGGTGAAGTTAGTTAATGGTGGGAGAGTACACTGAATTGTTAGTGTTACATTGCTAGATATATAAATTCAGCATGATATTAAAATTACCGAAATATCCCACCGCGATTACCAATATCTCATTTATCTTTGTGCTTACCCGCTCATCACTCATCTTCCGGAAACCCAATTTCTTGGTCCATATCGACTCGGCTTCTTCAGCAGCAGGAAGCACAAGGAGTTCAACACCCAATGACAGAAGTAACTCCTCGATACAAAAGAAAAGAGCTCGGAAATACCCCTGTAAGCACACAGCATTCTAATAAGCCTTTATCTGAACCAACAAATAACTGGAAAATGGAAACCATCTAGTCAACAGTGCACCCACCTTCCCTTGGTGTTGTCTACTTGTAGCCACTAGCGGGAGCTCAGCAACCTCCCGCCCAAAAACTCTCAAGAGACCCGCAGATACTACTATCGGTCTGCGCATGTATGTTAAAATAATGATCAAGAAATAGCAAGAAGTGAATATATAACTATTAATATAACAAAAGAGGGTGTGTCAGTTTTTTTATTGTTTTTCTTCGGCAAATTTACAACAATGCCATCCAACCCATGTTTTTGTTTTTTTTTTGGCTTTTTGTGTATTCAACCCTTCAACTTCTTACACCCACTTAGCTTTCTAAAAACTTTATAAAATGTCATTTTGACCCCCTCTCGAGTTTTATGTGCGTGGTTCAAATATAATACGTTTTCGTGCTTATTTTTATGTACGCTTTTTGTTGGTCTGCGTTTTGTTCGGAAACGAGTCGGGTCAAATATAAAACCTTTTCACTAGGCGGAATAAATTCGAGTTACTTTACGTTTCGACTCCTCCGTGACGCGTGGTACTATTTTCTTAAGTGCTTATTTATAAATACAAGTTGGTTTACTTTTCGACGTAATTTTTCTCTATAATGAGTCATGTCAAATATAATACGTTTTCGTGCTTATTTTCATGTCCCTTTTCAATTGGTCAACGTTTTGACGTAAATTTTGTTCGAAAACAAGTCGGGTCAAATATTTGACAGTATAAGTTCGATTTACTTAAAGTTTCGACGCCATACTAGTTAGAGAACAAATTGGAAACGTTGTAAAAACAGGGATACAGACAAAGAAAGAAGTAATACCCTGCCATTAGAACGACACAATATATTCCTCCAAACTCTTGCCCAGATATATTTCTCCTGCATATTGAAGCAAGTCATCATGATGATATCATTCATAAAGCCTTTATAGTTTAAATACCTATGTGCTTAATGACACATAATTACCTATTAAAAGAATACGGGTGAAACACAAGATCATTATGCTATCTAATTGTCATCATCAAACATCACACACACGGTCTACAGTGATAACTGATAAGGACAGAAAATTGTGCCCCAAGAAACCGAAATCTGATAGATTTTATGAAAAGGTTGGGTAAAAATGTAACATATCATCTGTAGCAATTTTAGCTTTAGCTTTTCTTATCATTTACATAGACATGCAAACTACAATTGTTCTGGTAATGGGTATAAAAGCAAGGATCCAGTGCTGTGCACATATAACTATAACTATGCCCAAGCATAACTTTAGCTTTCGATTCTTTAACTATTTGCATTAATAAATATGCCCAAACTTATTCCCTACATATACAAAAGCAAGTTAGGGGAATAGTGCCACGCACCAACCATTTTATTGTTTTATATTCGTTTTAAAATTACGGTTTCGTCCTTAATTTAAAATAAAATTATGTTTTTGCCCCCACTTCAAAATAAAATTATGTTTTTGTCCCTCGCTCAAAATTACGATTTTGCCATGGGTTCAAAATTATGATTTTATCCCCAGATTACATTTGCAATTTTCTCCCCAGTTCAAAATAAATTTTTGCTTTTGCCCCAAACTAAAAATGACGATTTTGCATTTTCGCCCTGTTTCAAAAATTATGATTTCGCCTTCAGTTTAAAATTATGTTTTCGCCCGGTTCAAAATAAAAGTATTCTTTTGCCCCGCAATTCAAAATTACGATTTTGCCCTCAGTTCAAAATTTTGATTTTACCCCCGTTCAAATTAAAAATATAGTTTTGTCCCCAGTTTAAAATTACGATTTTGTCCTTAGTGCAAAGTTATATTACGATTTTGTCTCTGCACTTTAACTTTTGGCAAATTACGATTTTACCAAAGTCAACAAATACAACTTTGCCCTCGGTTCAAATTACAGTATTGCTATCGTTTTAGTTTTTTTAACAAAACTATAAAAATGTTTTTTTAATTGGTTGACTGGATTTAATTTTTTTCCATGTCAAGGAGCTGCCTAACACTCGCTCATTAATCCTGACAAACTACAGTTTTGCCCTGAGCTCAGAACTACGGTCTTGCCATCGTTTTAGTTTTTTTTTCCTAACAAAACTATAATAGTGTTTTTTTAATTGATTGAGAATTATTCGGCCATCACCCCGCAACGCGTGCGGTGCATCAACTAGTTATCAAGTACAATAACAAGGCCACTTACCCGTACACCATTACAGGTATCAGATCACGCCCAGACTTTGCAACAATGGGATCAAAACACTCCTGCATATGGATACCACAAAACTTTAGCCAAACAAGATTTTAAATATATGTACATGTATATATATATATATATATATATATATTGATCAAAGGTGGAAGTAGTAGACATAGCCAAGAGATGGGAAGAAAAAGCATTAACGCACAAATAATCAATATAAACTCTGGAGCCACCCCATTTTTATTAAGTTAATTTCTATACAAAAGCACCCAACCAATTCTCCTCTGATATGGTCAAATGTAATTAGCAAATCAGTGAAGAACTACTTGGCAAACCAAGATAGCTACCGAATGAATCAAATTACACTTATACCCACATAAATATCCGGAAAAGGTATATGAAAGCAGAAATGTTGATCAGTGAAAAAATCTACTGCTTAATTTGATAAGACAAATCTTGTTATTTTTGCTTGCATTTTCTTATCTATTCTACGTGTTTAAGCTGAGATTATTAACTTAAGTACGTATGTACGTAGCTAAAAATAAAATATAAACGCCAAGCAGTCTTTAGCACAATGGTGATATGCAAGCCACATTGTATAATAAAACTAGCAACAATAACAAAAAAAATATTAAAAAATAAAGAACATACCCGGAAAATGGCGGCAGCGCTCGACAGTAGCGGCAAATGTTCAGGATAGCGGCTTTTTCCACTTAACATCCGCCACCTAATTTCATTCGGAGATCCACTAACAGCACCTTTCTCTATATGTTTCTTGTTAATCGCACTCAAAATCGAACCTGAAACTACAGCTGCTCCATTGACAACCACGTCTTGAATAGCACCATGGATCATATCACAGTGATTGCAACAAAACCATTTATCTAATGGAAGTTCCTGGTTATGAATTTACGATTAAAGAATATTTTTTAATATTTAGTTGCCTAAAAGTACATCAAGTGATTATTTATTCATATACAACAATGATTCTGTAGCTTACCTTCAAATCACATCTCCCACTTTCTCTTAAACAGCCAACATGGTATTCCTTCTCACACTAGGCAGTATGAAACACAAATGTTACAATAATTGAACAAAACATAATTATAAACGGAACAGAATGGGATCATGCATACTTGATCACATAACATCACTGTTCGATCGTCAAATTCAGCAACACTAAAATCATGGGCCCTGATAGAGGAACACAAAAACAGATTTGTAAACTTAATGCAAATTTAAAGAAGTGTGAACATAACTAATACAAGGAATGTATCAAATAATGATGAACAAATTATGATACAGCACTATAAAGATAGATAAAGAAGTTAACGAGAAAATACATTATTTTTTTACAAATATTAAGCCTATCTAGATAATCACCTCTGCATTTTGACTAGATACTATATGGAAAAAAAGAAGATATATGGTTGCCAAATTATGTTCTTTAGCTGCTCTTTATGATACAGTACACAACTAATACAAGTTGAATATTGGAAGACGACTACAAATACACTTTTGACGTGTTATTACTTACTAGAAGTATGTTCTGTAATTTTCACACTTGATAACACAAAAATGCATAACTCTAAATTTGAATTCTTGAAATGATGGAGAATTGCATATGTGGAACTATTAGAATGAGTGAATGGCCTATAAAGACTCAGTTGCGTCTCTATATTTAACAAATTAAACCCACTTTTGTAGATATGTCATATATTTCATTTTCTATTGAATAATTAAACCACAAAATACTAATCTATGTAGTTAATGATGTGGTAAAAATTGGATATCGGTCAAGGACCGGTATATGAGATATAGGTTATCAAGGTGGGATATCGATGGAATATTGGTAATATTAGTATCATGCAGAACTTATATATATATATATATAACAATCAGTATACTCGCCTACCATTAACAAATTAACCTTTGCAACTTGCAAAACACCAACAACTGCAGCAAGTAGGAACTGATTCAGACTTAAAACACTAATAGCAGCAATAAGAAGAAAGGCGAACGGTAGAGCTAAAAAGAAAGGTACTGATATCGGGAAAATCGATGATATATCGGTAAATATCGCCAATAATATTGATACCGATATTTGACACCAATATTTTACATGGGGACCGACAACCGCATAGTCTATGATGTCAGCCAATCGACCATTATCACTACTATAACTAAGTGTAATTATAGTTTTTTATCAACCTCAGAGCACAAATGCATTCTTAGTAAGTGGGTATAAGCATCACATATGATTAAAAAAAAAGCTGTGTCCTTAACAAACCAGAACACCTGAACCTCTCTAGCTTGAATTACATGCAAATATAAAGACTTTTCCGTTGTTTAAATCTTATTTAGAGCAACATCTCCCTTCACACAGAAAACAAAATCAAGTACTTATAAACCATGACGGATATATTTATTTAGAGCAGCATCTCCCTTCACACAGAAAACAAAATCAAGTACTTATAAACCATGACGGATATATATGAGACATAAACATCATATTAACACCACTAACATATGAAAGATAAATTTGAGCTGGCATCCACAAACCTGCAAATAACACAGCCACCAGTTTCGTATTCTCTGACTTTAACAACCCGGGTCAGTCGAATAACAATCGGTCTGAACTCTGCAGCAGCTTTTCTACCAGAACCAACACTGTCTCTACAGTACGGACAGTGCCAATCTTCAGAAGGCACACTCTCCAGTCCCAAACAAACTGCAAGAAAGAAGCCATGTATATTAGTTCAACATTGTAAGTATATACTAGTCAGACATTCTTCAATGTCATAACAAATTTTAGATATATCTATGTGTATGTAGATTTCAAACACACTGCACGTAACATTAGTGTTGATTCACAGATAATATAAAGAAAACCCAGGCAACACATGCGTTTAAATACAGAGAAATTTGCATCTGTCTACAAACCAAGATATTAAACTGCGGGTACATAGAGAGATACATGTAAATAAAGGGGTTTTAATGTACACTTACTCAGGAAGTAGATGTGTATTGATGAATAGAACTATATCAATACAGTATAGAAGAAATACATAAATAATGACATGTTGTCTATGCAGTTAATATCTGTGATATATCACTGGACACTGATATATCAGTTATCGGTCCCCATGTAAAATATCAGTGTCAAACATCAGTCAGAATATCAGTACCAATATTATTGGAGATATTGACCGATATTTGACTGATATATAACTGATTTTCCCGATATCAGTACCTTTCTTCTTAGTTCTACCATCTGTCTTTCTTCTTATTGCTGCCATTAGTGTTTTAAGTCTTAAATGTTAAATGTTAATGTTAAATGTTAGTGTTTTAAGTCTTAGCAGTTCATACTTGCTACTATTGTTAGTGTTTGCAAAAGGTTAATTTGTTAATGGTAGGAGAGTATACTGAATTGTTATAGATTGCTATATATATAAATTCTGCATAATATTAAAATTACCAATATCCCACCGCGATAACCTAAATCTCAAATATCGGTCCTTGACCAATATCCGATATTTTACCGCATTAACTGCATAGCATGTAAAAAAGGGCTTTTAATGCACACTTAGTCATGAAGCAGATGTTTATTGACAACTAGAAATATGTCAATACAGTATAGAAGAAATACATAAATAATGACATCTTGTTAACATAAAGAGAATAAAAATAAGAAAAAATAGTGGATTAAATAAGAATGCAATATTATTGTAATGAACAGATAAAGCTCGACCTGCATGGAAAGCACGAGGGCACCCATCACAAATAACTAGTTCTCCTCTATCTCCACATACTGCACACATATCATCACTGTTGCTGGTTGTGATACTTTGTCCATTTGCAAGCAACATAGCTATATCATGGAGTGTAAGCCCATTAGGAATATAAATATGACGATAGCTGCACATGAACAGAGCTATAGCTATTAGAACACAGTGCCCAATAATTCATTAATCCTACTAGAACTTGCTTCCAGAACAGCACTCACGGTTGACGTTTGGCAGCCCATCCAGCATGAGCTTCAAACTGTGAAGGACTGATCTGCCGAAAGAAAATATCAGTGTAAATAAGAAAACAGATTCTGTTCAGAAAACCAGAAAGTTGTCTGGGAAAGAAAATAAAGTTTACCTCGGTGTCACAATGGCTACAAACTATACCATTCCCATGCTTGTAACCATCTAGTATTTTCTGCAAAAATATGTCTTGTATAAGAGATGAACATGCACAACATAAATAGAATATCCAATGTTCAAATTAAATAACATTCACCTTTCCTCTGGCATAGTAAGCCAATTCAGTCCCGTCGGGAAGCCCATTCGGCATAAAAAGTAGACGATGCAAATCATTATCCCTGTCATCATATAAAAGAGATTTTCTAAATGAAAATGTTAAGGCAAGACAGTAAAAGCAATAAAAAACAAAAGCAAAGCAAAAATACATGCTTCACATGCGCCATAAAATGAAACTTTATAATAATAACTTAGAGCCATCGGAGTCCAGTGTAAGATAGTACAAGTGACATCAGCAGATAAAATAACAAAAAAAAAGTCATGGAAAACAGACTACCTTTTCTTATGGCTA
>JARYGA010059788.1:0-49151 GCA_030545235.1 Helianthus tuberosus
GAGTTTCCATAATTGCACAAACCTGAACATGATTATCAAGCAACATCTGTCGAACCTCCTTCTGTTTCAGGGAGCGGTTCAACCCCCTTATGTTCCAAGCAGCAACACTACCCATTTAAACCTTCTTGACCGGGTGTGCTTGCACCCTCAGATTTACTTTTATCCACCTTCGCATCCAAAAATTTAGGTATTTCAGCTAGGAGGTCGTCAACCTCCACTCCATCCACGAATATCTCATCCGTGTTTTTTCTATTACCTTGTGTTTTCATCAAAGACGGATCCTTCTCACTATGTGCTGGCTGATTATTCAGGTCTTCCACATCCATATCTTTTAAAGCATCAAACGGGTTTGAGACAACAACCTTAGGATCAGCTTTTACCGTAGGACCTCTAGATGAAGACGATGTTTCTCCAGCTAACTTTGCATTCAGAACTGGCCGATAAACTAGCTTTTGTTTCTGGTTTTTCACATGAAAACCTTGCTGAGCAGGTTTTTTACTTTTTCCTTTATAATTAACATCCTGAAACTCATCCGACATCTTCCTATTATTATCCGGCATATTAGTTTTTGGGTTTTTAGGACACGAACTATCATCATGGCCAAACACACCACAAGCAGCACACCTTAACGGTTCCCAATCATACTCAATGTTAATCTCAGCGAAAGAATGTCGAACACCCTCCAAATCCGGTACCGCAATTTTAATCCTCCTAACCAATTCCCTACCAGCATTGACCTCAATCAAAGCCCTTGCAAAACTGCTTCGCCCCCATGATTCCGAGCACATCGTCGCAGTAAACGAATCAAGCATCTTAGGAACACCTATTTTCGTTGCTAATAAACTCAATCCATCCTCAGTAAAAGCCGATAACGGAACATTATGCATTTTTACCCATACCGGTATCGATTTGATATCCTCCTTAACCAACACAGTTGACGGAGACCACTCATTAAGGATTATAGGAACATTACGAATCAGCCATGGACCATCCTCCATTAATTGTTGAAGACCTCTTTTGGTTTTAAACTTGAAAAAGAAAAAACCATTGGAGTTCATCATCATCCTCATCAACCCATATTTCGCCCAGCTGTTTTTAACAAAGTAATCTACGACAGGAAACGCGAGCCTCTTCCCTAAGAAGTACCCATAAAGAGTGTTCTCAAACCTATCATTCACCTCCTTAACCGAAGATAAAGGAATAACCACATCAACACCATCCATTGTATCCAAGGTTTCCATCGACCTAAAATTTACCTTTGGAGCATCCTTTTGATTCTGAACAATCTTCGCAAACGATAGAGGATTGGCTGTTCTATTACTCGAATCATTAGAATTACTACTCTCCTGGGTACCCTTTCCAACATTATGGTTTTCATGAAAATAATCAGCCTTCATGTCATCCTTTCCAAGGTTCGATTTAAAGTTAGCATAAGAAAGATCAGGAAAGTTCGTATCCCTATAATCATCAACCCTCCCTCCCTTGGAATCCAAATCCACAGGTTTAGAAATTTCAAATAAACCATCAATAACCGAAGGGTTATTAGTTGTGTACATACCACGTCGTGCCAGCAAAGGGTTACCCTCTATGTTTGTGACTTTCAATCCAATACCCCGAACCGGACTAGCACTAGCCTCACCTTGAACCGGGGATGTACCCCCTTTATCCACCTTACGTTCATCCATGCTCAATAATCACAGAAGATAGGCGGCGATCAACACAGAAGAAAAGAAAAAACCCTAGATTAAAACGATCAAGAATGCTAACTAGTTCGTTATAGATGCTTGAAACATGCCTCTAATCACAGACTGTTATACATACTTTTACGAAAAAATCATAGGATCCAAGAAGACCAAAATCGCCATTGCTAGAGAGAGAGAATTAGGGTTTGGTTTAGTCCCGCTCCACCAAAAGCTTGCTTCAAAACTTATTTCTAAGTTATGTAAAGGATTTTAGGGTATGTTTAGCTTATGTCATTGTTCTAGAGTGTACGTTGCGTTAAACTGATTACGTTTGCGTAATAGTTTACGTAAAACTTTCAGAAAAGCTTCTCGAGAGTTCGAAATCGTACAAGATTTGATATGTGTAAATGTCATATGTACAATCCCGGATATGAAACACAAGATTTCATTAGGTTTGAAATTGCTCGGAATTGTACAATGGTCGTAAAGGCACATATGTCACATGAGAGGCCTCTTTAAATCGACTAACAAATCAACACATGATTTGTTAAAATAACAGATTCTGTTGTTACCCCAAACTATCCACCAAATCCAGAAGCCCTATAACGGGATTGTCAGTCCTTTGGTACCATAACATACTACTGGTCGGCTTGATTAATGTTAATGAATGTCATTCGTGTTATGAATTAACGCACCAACAAGTTCGTTCACATTATTGATATCGTCGTGTTTTATATAAACCATAGCCTTTGTATTTGAAAACTTGAAAACTAGTTTAGCACATATGAATCACCCCAAAAGCAATTGAAAGCATAAAATAGGGGAACTATGTACTCACTTGGGATTACAAAGTATCCTTGAATCAAGTGAAATATCAAAGCTTCGTACGTCTCCTAATGTGTCCTAACAACGGGTAACTATATTAAAGTAACGGTACATAATCGGATAGAATGAGGTCTTGTAAACCAACTGAGTGTTGGAACTCATATGAAATGGTTAAACAAAGTCTACATTTTGATTTGGAATGAATCCTAAGTGCTTTTGACCCGTTATGACCCGTTAAGGTAGTTTACGATACTTTTTTTTTTGGGTAAAGGGTTACCCTGGTGAATTTTATAAAACCAAAAAAGCACAATTGTGCAACTGAAATGTTACACACCAAAAAGCCTTGGCATACCAAGACTAGTACAAGAAACAACCAAACAAACTAGAACAACCAACTAAACAACGATAACAAAACAACCCAGCACCAATTAACCGACAAAACAACTAAAACAAATCTGCTCTCTAGCCTGGGTCAATCTCCATGTTGCCACTAGGAATCTGCCATTTATCGAGTAATCTTCCAAGCCTAGGACTCCACTTGAATTTAAATGTCAATAGGCGCAGTCTAACCGTCCGAATAATTTCCCGAGCAATCACCGTCTCCGTACGCTGGTTCCGAGTGAACAACATATTATTTCTCTCTTGCCAGACAAAATAAGAAGCAGCAGCAACGACCAACCTGCTAATAATATTTGCCGCCTTCTGCATGTTATTATTTTGATGCATCCAAGACATCACTTCGGCCCATGTACCATTAACACTTTCTATGTTTGTCAGCATCTTAACGTTGTTCCAAACCTCCGATGCAAACAAGCATTCGAAGAAAAGATGGTCTCTTGAGTCTCTATCATAGCTACAAAGCGGACAACACATAAGGTTTAAATTTGTAGCACTTCCCGCCTCCCATTCAAACAATCTATCTTGCATCTTCAACTTATTTCTAATGACTAACCACAAGTGAAACGAGTGTCTAGGGATGCATTGTTTAAACCAAACCATATTAACCCATGTCACTACCTTCTCACGATGCCGAATGTTATTCCACACCTCCCAAGAAGAAAAGTGTCGAGAATTACCTTCAAGATCTTTCCATATCAACCGATCCTGACTGTCATGAAGAGTGGGAACCTAGATATTGATTAAAACTGGAAATAAATCATACTTTAACGTGTCATTTGCGTAATTACACGTTCGGATGGTTAAACGAGTCCTGTGATAAGTCTTAAATGCCCAAACATGTTTGAAATGTTATAATATCAGTTTAGGTGTCAAAAGTTTGCTCACATATGCTTAAAATGAATTTATGCGCAAAAGGGCATTTTTGTCATTTTCTAAGGTGTTGGTACATACGTCTGTCGACTTCGTCTTGTATCGAATCTTGCATTGTATTAGATTAATCAGGGCACGGAAAAAGAGAAAATAGGTTAACAGGCAAGTTCAAACGAAATTACATGATGTAATTCCGCTTGAAAATGTCAAGACATTTCAAACGAAATTAGCTTTGCTAATTTCGCTTGAACCTATAATTCCGTTTGAATGGTAATTTCGTTTGAAACTGTGATTCCGCTTGAGCCTGTTCAAGCGGAATTAGGTTGTCTATAAATAGCCGTTGCCTGATTTCGTTTGAGTCAGTTGTGTATGTGTATTTCTGGAGCCGAAGTACTGCCGAAGTGTCGTTTCGCTGTAAAACTTTGTCAGATTAATCAGAAAGACAGTTAAAGTGTATATCTTGCTGAATCACACACAATATGTATGTTTCCGCCTTTCATATTGTGTAGAATGCCTCTGATCGACTCGTTTCGGGTCAGAACACGATCCTACATGTGGTATCAGAGCGCAGGAGGAGTTCTACCGTTTTCAGCTTGATTTCATCAAATTTTCTAACTTCTACACCTTCTTTTTAAAATTGAATAAAATTTCACGGTTAAAATGGCTTGAATTTCACATATCATAAGCTTTGCTAATTTCGCTTGAACCTATAATTCCGTTTGAATGGTAATTTCGTTTGAAACTGTGATTCCGCTTGAGCCTGTTCAAGCGGAATTAGGTTGTCTATAAATAGCCGTTGCCTGATTTCGTTTGAGTCAGTTGTGTATGTGTATTTCTGGAGCCGAAGTACTGCCGAAGTGTCGTTTCGCTGTAAAACTTTGTCAGATTAATCAGAAAGACAGTTAAAGTGTATATCTTGCTGAATCACACACAATATGTATGTTTCCGCCTTTCATATTGTGTAGAATGCCTCTGATCGACTCGTTTCGGGTCAGAACACGATCCTACATGTGGTATCAGAGCGCAGGAGGAGTTCTACCGTTTTCAGCTTGATTTCATCAAATTTTCTAACTTCTACACCTTCTTTTTAAAATTGAATAAAATTTCACGGTTAAAATGGCTTGAATTTCACATATCATAAGCGAAATTGTGTTTTAACAAATCCTTGAAAGTTTCAGACCTAAAATCTAGCTAAAACCTGATCAATTTGACAAAAGTTGGACCGAAATGATGACATCATCTTAATTCCGTTTGAAAGTTGGTGTTAATTCCATTTGAAAACGTTATTCCGTTTAGTGATTCCGTTTCAAAGAGGTATTCCGTTTGAAAGTTCAAACGAAATCAGTGATTCCGCTTCATAGTGGGTATTCCGTTTGAGTTGGGATTCCATTTGAAACTGGTTTGCAAGTAATTTCGTTTCAAGTTGTAATTCTGTTTGAAAAGTTCATACGAATTAGGGATTCCGTTTGAACTCGGTATTCCGTTTGAAACTGTTGTGTTGATAATTTCGCTTGAACTGGTTATTTTGTTTGAAGTGATTTCGGTTGAAGTGTTATTCCGTTTGAGAGTGTCTGTTTTGTGAAAAAGTTTACCGAATCATGGAAGAAGAATTCTATAATGCATTTGCAACAACCTCGACTACTCTAGCTGCCACTGCTCAAAATATGAACTTGGAAAATGAGACAGGAACTATGCAAAAACCCCCGAAGCTAATGAGCATTGAGGAGTATTACGGTTGGAAAGATCGGTTTGAAAACTTGAGCTAATCATTTGAGATCTTGGGAGTATATTTTGAAAAAGTATGTACTACCACGTACTGAATTGCGAGTTGAAAAAACAATCTCTGAATTCAATGACAAAGAACGAGACATGTACAAAGCTGAAAAGATGAGGATTAGTCTACTTCAGCAAGCTATTAAAGAAGACATCTTTGTATTACTTCAACATGACAAAACTTCAAAATCAATTTGGGATGCTCTTAAAATCAAATTTGAGGGAAGTGAGAAGATGATTAAGAGTAAAAAGGCACTGCTTAAGAAAGAATTTGATCTTTTCACAAGTTTGCCAGGGGAAGATACAAAGAAATTGATTGAAAGATATTGCCACTTAGTGCGTTCTATGTCGTTGTTAAGCATAACCAAAGAACAAGAGGAATGGGTCGACAAATTAGCTGATGCTTTACCTCAGAAAGAGTGGGGTACATTTTTGATGATATTAAAAAAATACTAGAGAATATGATGGTTTGACGATTTCTCAGTTCATCGAGAAGATTGAGGGTCAAGATCTTGAACAACAAAAGATTGCGAGGATGAGTAATCCGAGTGGTTAACAAGATGTGAAAATGTATTACAAAGGCAATGTTCAAGAGGTTGAAATGAGTCCGAAGATTCAAACTGCTTTTAGTGCTGGAGACTTATCTGGAACTGTTGAACAAAGTCCAAATAGCAGCAGTTGTCACACCCCCAAATTCCCACCTAGGGTATGTCCCTATTAGGAGTGCGACGAATCCAACAACGAGCCACTAATTATATCAAACGCATTCAATTAAAAGATAAAGTACTTGATTGTAAATAAAACACTATCTGTAAGTTTGAATGAAAACCAAAGTATCAGCGGAAGCAAAGTTAACCAGTTTTAAAACCAAAGTAATGTATCAATAAACCAATAAAATAAATACGTCCAGCAAGACCATGCCCACTCCAGCTGCTCCAGATAGCAAGTCCCCAAAATATCTCAGCTAACGACCTACAAGCATGCAAACAAGTGTGTCAGACTACGCTGGTGAGTTCAAAGTTTTGTTACCGAGTTTAGTTACCAGTCACATGTGTAAAACAGTTTAATAAGATGATTTGTTGATTTGATGTTTCGTCGTTTTGATGTTGTTATTACTCGATTACCGAATAGCTACAAGATATGTGATTGCCCAACCCCAATGTCTCTATCAAAACATTGGTCATGCTTTAAGGAAATTAGTTCACGACCGTCCTCCCCGGTACGGTGTGAGGGTGCCAAACCTAATAGCGCTATCAACTAATAACCTCGTTGCCTCCTCGGCAACTGTCGGTAGATGTAAGGGGTCTTACGAGATAGATACTGAGTACAATAACAAACATCCCAATAAACACACGTTCCTCCCCGGAACGTTACCCAATATCCCTCCCCGGGATGCATGCATGAGAAAAGCAGTGAACTCACCTTTGATTTACTCGGTATGTTATATTTTACTATCCGTTCCAAATTGGTTAACCAGATCCTAGTGTGGTCATCACTAACGGTTAATTCGTGTACACGTGACTCATGTGTTCTTTGCATGTATTACACAGATTTCAATTAAGTAAAACACATATCATATCACAACTCATGGCAAGTGTTCAAATCATATTATTGATCATAATACAAATTCATGTTACTAGTTCACATATTACAAACCTTCTGTTAACTAAATCAACATCACATAATGCGGCCCAACTGCCATACAAAGCCCATAGATAATTTATGCACCTTATGGCCATAGCCCATGAATTATTAATTCATCACGAACACAATCTAGTCCATTAACTCATCACCAAATACACGCACCCTTTATTTGAAACACATATCTCAGATTTCGAACCTACAATTATGGCAGCCTCTTACATGTTGCGGCCCAATACCTAGTTAATCTAATAATTCATGTGTTAGCCCAAATCATAAATATCACTTGCATATGTTTTACAATTATGGCAGCCTCTAGCCCACTACTATTTCCCTAATGACCCAAGATTAATCATTAGTCTGTGCACTTAAGATTACATCATGCATGTATACTGACACACTATTATGATAACCACATTGTTTGACTATATCCCCACATGGCCGCCATTTCAAATTCAAAATTAGTGATTTTATATGATTACCAACTCTATCAGTCCTCACATGGCCACACCTTCAATTAGATTGGACCGATACACTAGTGATATATTCATTATTTCATCATGTGATTACATCTCAACCTACATCACCCCCTAATAACACACCATCCATAAATATTTAAACCACACATATACGACAGAAATTTAAACTACGTATACGCGACAAGATCAGACCAGGGTTTTCAAAATTCATGCAAGAGATATCAAGGTATAATCCGCATATAAGGCGGTTCATCATCATGTAGCACATATACACCTTTGTTACCTAAACCATCAATACAAATCACATATAGCAATACTAACAACCATAAACATCTCGAGCAGAAATCACTAACCAAAAGTTTGATGCCCGTACAGGAGGTTTTCTTCGAATGGGGGGGGGGGGGGTCTACCACTGCTGAATGAGATTATGAAAGTCTAGGGTTTGTGAGTTTAATACTTAATCAGCCATAATGTCACGTAACCTAATAATATATACATGTTAAGGCGGTTCACCCCCTTTAACCGATAGTGGGCTTGAGCCCATTACACTTGGGCTGCCACCATAACCGATAGGGCTGCCAAACAATGTTTGGGGGTGGCTCGATTGGGCCTCCTTGGGCTTCTAGAAAACGCGGCATGAATTATTCGCAGCCCAACGCAATCAGTTATAATATAAATTTAAAGTTAACACAATTAGTCTAATACGTCGAACTCTAACGAGACGAAAATAAAGAAATAAAGAGGATTTAGGATCGTTAAGTTAAACGACACTAACCTTGGGAATATGGGTTGTCACATCATCCCCAACTTGAAGGAAATTTCGTCCCGAAATTTGACAAGTATGCACAGAGGAGTGAAGTGATAAATCAAGATTGTTGTGGATTTTGCTCAGGTGCCACATCATCCCCAACTTGAAGAGGAATCTCGTCCCGAGATTCACCAGCTCTACTAGATTCTGGTTTGTCTTTAGGAAAAAGGTGAGGATACTTGAGCTTCATTTGATCTTCTCGCTCCCATGTGAACTCCGGTCCCCGCCGCGAGTTCCAACGGACTCGAACAATCGGAATACGACTATACTTGCGTACTTTGACTTCTCTATCCATGATCTCAATAGGTTCTTCGACAAACTGCAACTTGTCATCGATCCTCAACTCTTGATATGTTACCACTAGCGGGTCGTCTGCAAAACACTTCTTCAACTGCGAAACGTGGAAGACATCGTGAACATTACCCAGCTCAGCAGGTAATTCTAGCTTGTAAGCCACTGTACCGATGCGCTCAAGAACTCTAAACGGCCCAACGTAGCGTGGATTAAGCTTGCCACGCTTTCCAAAACGTACAACACCTTTCCATGGTGAAACTTTCAACATGACGCGGTCACCCACTTCGAATTCTACCAGCTTGCTACGTTTGTCGGCATCGGCTTTCTGACGATCACAAGCTGCGGCCATACATTTCCTGATCTGAACAATCATCTCCGAAGTCTCTAATACCAGCTCAGGACCTGAAATCTGACTGTCACCCACTTCAGCCCAACAGAGAGGTGAACGACATTTCCTCCCGTACAATGCTTTAAAGGGAGTTGCCTTGATGCTAGTGTGATAACTGTTGTTGTAGGAGAACTCAACCAACGGCAAATGTTTCTCCCATCCTTTCCCAAAATCAATGACACACGCTCGCAACATGTCTTCTAGTGTCTGAATAGTGCGCTCACTCTGACCATCAGTCTGTGGGTGGTAAGCCGTGCTCATATCAAGACGTGAGCCAAACGACTTATGCATAGCCTGCCATAACTCTGAAGTAAAACGAGGATCTCGATCAGAAATGATAGAAGTTGGCACCCCGTGCCTAGAAACCACTTCCTTAAGGTATACGGCTGCGAGCTGAGAATGCTTATCTGTCTCCTTGATTGCTAGGAAATGCGCTGACTTTGTGAGACGGTCGACAATCACCCATATAGTATCGTTCCCAGCCTGGGTTCTCGGTAGCCCTGTGACGAAATCCATGGAGATCTGCTCCCATTTCCACATCGGTATCTCTGGCTGTTGGAGTAGACCCGAAGGTTTCTGGTACTCCGCCTTGACTCTAGCACAAGTCAAGCACTTACTCACGTATGTAGCAATGATAGCTTTCATGTTCGGCCACCAGTACAAAACCTTGAGGTCCTGGTACATCTTATCCGACCCCGGATGAATAGAATATCGTGACTTGTGCGCTTCATCCATCACAAGCTCTCGAAGGTTACCAATTAAAGGAACCCATACCCGTTCCATAATGTAGTGGATACCATCAGACCGTTGCTCAAACTTCTTCTGCATACCCCGCAAACCCTCAGCTTCGATGTTTTCTTCCTTTAAGGCCTCGATCTGGGCTGAACGAATCTGAGCAGGTAGATCAGAGTGAATAGTAAGCTGTAGAGCACGAACTCGCTTCTGTTTCGGTTCCTTGCGACTGAGAGCATCTGCTACAACGTTGGCTTTACCCGGATGATACTTGATAGCACACTCATAATCATTAAAAAGCTCGATCCAACGACGCTGCCGCATATTCAATTCCTTCTGGTCGAAGATATGCTGGAGACTCCTGTGATCGGTATAGATGGTGCATTTGGTACCGTACAGGTAATGCCTCCAAATCTTCAATGCGAAGACCACAGCGCCTAACTCCAAGTCGTGAGTCGTATAGTTCTTCTCGTGTACCTTCAACTGTCGAGAAGCATAGGCTATCACCTTGCCGCGTTGCATCAACACGCAACCAAGACCCTGAATCGACGCATCACAATGAACCTCGAAGTCCTCCGTACCCTCCGGTAGGGAGAAGATCGGTGCACTACACAATTTCTGCTTTAATAGCTGAAAGGCATCTTCCTGTTTCGCTCCCCAAGAATAGACTACCTTCTTCTGTGTCAAGGAGGTGAGAGGTCGAGCGATCTTAGAGAAATCCCGAATGAAACGACGATAATATCCTACAAGACCAAGAAATTGTCGCACCTCCGAAGGATTCTTTGGTGCCGCCCAATTCCGAATAGCATCGATCTTGGCAGGATCTACATGAATACCCATCTCGTTAACTATGTGCCCAAGAAAGTGTACTTCTCGAATCCAAAAATCACACTTAGAAAACTTCGCGTACAGCTGCTCCTTCCTCAGGAGCTCTAAAGTAAGGCGTAGATGTCGCTCGTGGTCCTCCTTACTCTTGGAGTAGATCAAGATGCCGTCAATAAAGACAATAACAAAGTCATCGAGGTACGGTTTGCACACGCGGTTCATGAGATCCATGAAGACCGCTGGTGCATTAGTCATCCCAAAAGGCATAACCAAAAACTCATAGTGGCCATACCGTGTTCGAAAAGCTGTTCTGGGTACATCCTCCTCTCTGACTCGTACCTGATGATAACCTGACCTCAAGTCGATTTTAGAATAGAAACTTGACCCTTGCAGCTGGTCAAACAAGTCGTCGATACATGGTAAAGGATAACGGTTCTTGACCGTCACCTTGTTGAGCTCGCGATAATCAATGCACATGCGAAAGGACCCATCTTTCTTCTTCACGAACAATACAGGGGCTCCCCAGGGCGAAGAGCTAGGTCGGATAAAGCCTCTATCCAACAGCTCTTGGAGCTGATTTGACAACTCCTGTAACTCTCCTGGTGCAAGGCGATAAGGAGCACGGGCAATCGGTGCTGCTCCTGGCTGGAGGTCGATCTGAAATTCCACCTGACGATGTGGAGGTAATCCAGGGAGTTCTTCGGGAAATACATCAGGAAACTCTCGAACAACTGGAAGATCTTCGAGTTTCCTCTCGTCAGTCAGTAACAAGAGCCAAAATAGCAGGATAGCCCTTACGCAGACACTTCAGAGCCTTCATTGCTGAGATAATACTAACTGTGGCACCACTACGATGACCCTGAACTGATAAAGATTCTCCACTAGGGAGAGGAACACGCACGATTTTCTCCTTACAAAGAATTTCTGCCTGATACTTGGACAACCAAACCATGCCAATAACCACAACGAAACTTCCAAGAGTAATAGGGAGTAGGTCAATGTCGAACACTTGACCCATTAGATCTAGTTTGCAATCAACAAGAACGTGTGTAGCTTCAATCGTTTTACCATCAGCTATCTCTACTATGTGTTTAGTAACAAGAGGTGTAGGACTCAACCCTAAACGACTACCGAACTCCAAAGATACATAACTCCAATCGGCACCAGAGTCAAATAAAATAGATGCAAATATACCGTTCACTGAAAACGTACCCGTAACTACATTGCCGTCATTCCACGCCTCACCAGCTCCAATAGTAAATCCGCGCCCACGCGCCACATTGCCCCCGTTGTTCCCATTGTTGTTCCCGGTGTTGTTGTTACCCGTGTTCTGATTCAGCTGAGGGCAGTCTCGCTTGATGTGACCCTCGGCTCCACATTGAAAACACCCCTTTCTGAACCCCTGATTATGCTGAGGTGGCTGCCCTTGCTATCGTTGATACTGCTGATTCTGCTGCTTTGGCTGTGGAGCCCTGCAATCCTTGGCCTCGTGGCCTACCTTTTCACACCTACGACAAGTTCGAGCACACTGCCCTAAATGATGATAGCCACACTTGTTGCACTGGGGCTTCTTCCCAACATAAGAACCCTGATTCTGATTAACTGATGACGACTGGCTAAAGCTGTGAGTACTGCCAGTGTCTGTCCTTTTTGTGTGCCATTTGGACAACCTGTGCCAGATTGTTGTGGTTTGCTGCGGTGATGTAACCCTTAACTTCTGGAGCTAATCCCTTGAGATACAGTTCGATTCTTCGAGGTGGAGGTCTAGACAGATTGGGGCATAAAATTGCTAACTCGTTGGACCTCCTCGTGTAAGCCTCTATCTCTGACCCCTCCATCTTCAAGTTATAGAACTCGTTTTCTAGTTTCTGAATATCGTCACGGGAACAGTACTCCTCCCTGATCAACTCTTTAAAGTCATCCCAAGTGGTGGCGTTTGCCTCTTCAATACCCAACAGCTGAACCTGGGCATTCCACCATGTCAGAGCGGCATCCTCGAGTGTGCCCGAAGCAAACTTCACTCTATCTCCAGCAGGACAGTTACATATTGGCAGCTCTGATTCTCCTAATCAGATTTATGCGAAGGTGTTTGACAAACGAAAGGTAGCATTTGTGCTACCGTTGAAGGATGTTAGTCCTCCTCGTGTTCAAGATCAGATACAAGATGATAATGCTCATGTCCAATCTTATGCGGATGTGGTCCTAAATGAACAGGTCGAGCAGGGGGATATTAAGCGTGGGAGTGAGTTAATTCAGAAACAGAATGATGATAAATTTGCTAGGAAGGCTAATGATGCGGCTGAACAAGTTCCTAAAGTCAAGTTTCGTTCTCTAAACTCAGATGTCTCAATGGATGGAGTGGATGTAGTGCTTCCGATTGATTCTGTTCGCCAGGTTAACAACGGGTTAGCTAACACTCTTTATGGTTATTTTCTGGGGGATAGAATTGCGTATCCAGTAGTTGAACACTTTGTGAGAACAAATTGGAAGAAACATGGTCTTCAGAAAACTATGATGAATTCGAATGGGTTCTTTTTCTTCAAGTTTGAAGACAGAAAGGGTATGGATGTTGTTCTTGAAGGGGGTCCCTGGATGATCCGTAATAAACCTATGTTTCTCAACATTTGGTCCCCTATAAACACTCTTAAAAAAGAAGAAGTTAAAAAGGTTGCAGTTTGGGTTAAATTGCATGATGTCCCTCTAGTGGCATATTCTGATGATGGTTTAAGCATGCTGGCTTCAAAAATTGGGAATCCTGTGCGACTTGATTCGTATACTATTGATATGTGTAATGAGGCTTGGGGAAGGAGCAGCTATGCTAGGGCTCTCATTGAAATATCGGCTGATCAGGATTTGAAAGAGACTCTTACCATGGCTATTCCTGAATTGGATGGGAATAAATATGTTACTGAGACTATTAGGGTGGAGTATGAATGGGAACCCCCGAGATGTGCCCATTGCTGTGTTTTTGGGCATGTTTATGAGGAGTGTCCTAAAGGCATTTGATCGACAATGAAACCTCCTACAAACAATCAGAAAGTAGATGAGGATGGTTATACGGAAGTCAAGAAAAAGAAGAATGTAAAGAAGAGTGGTTTTCAAGTTAACAATCAAAAGCCCAAATTTGAATATAGACCTGTGGATAAGAAGAAAAAGGCAGTGAATAGCTCGTCCAAGGTTCAAACACACAATTCTTTTAGTGCTCTTGGGTTTGTTGGGGGGGACGGGGGTTCCTTCCAAGGGAGATCTAAAGGGGGACATGAGCTAAATGCGGAGTCTGACGATGATGAGGCAGAGAATGTATATGATGAAACGAAGGAGTTTATGACATCGGGTACACATCATACGTCTTCCAGTACAGGGGCAAGCACCTCTCACATAAAGGTGTCCAATGGATAGGTGGCTTCTATTTCATGCAAAGGGGCTGCCGGTTGGTAGCAATTTCATTTTTGATGATGGTGGTTGACGTCGTTTGTTTGTTTTTCCGTTTGTCTACTAGTTAGTCATTATCATGATTGTAGTAGGCTAGATTGAGGTGGTAACTTGTTTTGTTTTGCTTTTTTGTTTACATATACGGGGCATGTCCTGTATATGAACTAGTGGGGAACTCATCCTCACTACTTGTTCTTATTTGGCGGTTGTCTATAATAGAATCACCGGGGTAACCCTTTACCCAAAAAAAAAAGCATCTCAGCAATCCCACAGCCCCTTCAGTCCCACTGAAGGTTTGTGGCTTACAGTCCATAAATGTCTTGAATGTGCAGACGGGCGGGTTGTTCTGTTGCGAATAAGGAAATACAATTACAAAGGTAAGAACCTTGCATATGACATGCAGTCCATAAATCTCAGCAGTCCCACAGCCCCTTCAGTCCCACTGACCTAATGGACGTAAGGAAATACAATTACAAAGGTAAGAACCGTGCATATGACATGCGAATAACAGAAACTTTTGACACATAACGTACCAGCCTGATAGGCTGCCAATGCCTCAGCCACGCGTTCGTTGATCAGATCTGTCAACTGGGCCTGAGTCATATTGATGCTGCCACGTCCACCGCCGCGGCCACCTCCACGTCCACCATTTCGTCTGCCACGTCCATTCATGATTCTATATAAGGAGAGGGAACGAATTTAGGAGTCGAGAATGGGGAAAATAATCAGGTATCACATTGAAATCTATAGGTTACCAAGTTCACACGCAATAGGAAAGAATCCCTCTCACACTTGTTAAGCCTCACTGGGACTTGCATGCACCTCGCGTTATTATTATGTGTGCACCCATGATAATAAGGCGACTTGCATGCTCATCTCAATGCCTCTTAACTTGCGCTCGAAGTTTCTCCCCGTATTCAATTAACACAGAATCAAGTACTACATGATTATGATTCACAGAATTCGAGGGGTAGTGTTACACTATCAATGTACTATGGTATCTAACATATCGTGTCTTGCATGCTATGAATGTGTGATTACTAAACAAGTAATGCGTAAAGTAATAAGAGACGAACCTTGCAATCTGAAGCTGAGTGTCATGGTCGATTTCGGATCAGTTCGGTTATAGTCTGGTTTTATGAAAACGTTTTTTAAAACCAAGTTCTCTATAACCAGTGGGCTCTGATACCAAACTGTCACACCCCCAAATTCCCACCTAGGGTATGTCCCTATTAGGAGTGTGATGAATCCAACAACGAGCCACTAATTATATCAAACGCATTCAATTAAAAGATAAAGTACTTGATTGTAAATAAAACACTGTCTGTAAGTTTGAATGAAAACCAAAGTATCAGCGGAAGCAAAGTTAACCAGTTTTAAAACCAAAGTAATGTATCAATAAACCAATAAAATAAATACGTCCAGCAAGACCATGCCCACTCCAGCTGCTCCAGATAGCAAGTCCCCAAAATATCTCAGCTAACGACCTACAAGCATGCAAACAAGTGTGTCAGACTACGCTGGTGAGTTCAAAGTTTTGTTACCGAGATTAGTTACCAGTCACATGTGTAAAACAGTTTAATAAGATGATTTGTTGATTTGATGTTTCGTCGTTTTGATGTTGTTATTACTCGATTACCGAATAGCTACAAGATATGTGATTGCCCAACCCCAATGTCTCTATCAAAACATTGGTCATGCTTTAAGGAAATTAGTTCACGACCGTCCTCCCCGGTACGGTGTGAGGGTGCCAAACCTAATAGCGCTATCAACTAATAACCTCGTTGCCTCCTCGGCAACTGTCGGTATCTGTAAGGGGTCTTACGAGATAGATACTGAGTACAATAACAAACATCCCAATAAACACGCGTTCCTCCCCGGAACGTTACCCGATATCCCTCCCCGGGATGCATGCATGAGAAAAGCAGTGAACTCACCTTTGATTTGTTCGGTATGTTATATTTTACTATCCGTTCCAAATTGGTTAACCAGATCCTAGTGTGGTCATCACTAACGGTTAGTTCGTGTACACGTGACTCATGTGTTCTTTGCATGTATTACACAGATTTCAATTAAGTAAAACACATATCATATCACAACTCATGGCAAGTGTTCAAATCCTATTATTGATCATAATACAAATTCATGTTACTAGTTCACATATTACAAACCTTCTGTTAACTAAATCAACATCACATAATGCGGCCCAACTGCCATACAAAGCCCATAGATAATTTATGCACCTTATGGCCATAGCCCATGAATTATTAATTCATCACGAACACAATCTGGTCCATTAACTCATCACCAAATACACGCACCCTTTATTTGAAACACATATCTCAGATTTCGAACCTACAATTATGGCAGCCTCTTACATGTTGCGGCCCAATACCTAGTTAATCTAATAATTCATGTGTTAGCCCAAATCATAAATATCACTTGCATATGTTTTACAATTATGGCAGCCTCTAGCCCACTACTGTTTCCCTAATGACCCAAGATTAATCATTAGTCTGTGCACTTAAGATTACATCATGCATGCATACTGACACACTATTATGATAACCACATTGTTTGACTATATCCCCACATGGCCGCTATTTCAAATATATGATTACCAACTCTATCAGTCCTCACATGGCCACACCTTCAATTAGATTGGACCGATACACTAGTGATATATCCATTATTTTATCATGTGATTACATCTCAACCTACATCACCCCCTAATAACACACCATCCATAAATATTTAAACCGCACATATACGGCAGAAATTTAAACTACGTATACGCGACAAGATCAGACCAGGGTTTTCAAAATTCATGCAAGAGATATCAAGGTATAATCCGCATATAAGGCGGTTCATCATCATGTAGCACATATACACCTTTGTTTTTTTTTTTTTTTTTGGGTAAAGGGTTACCCCGATGAATTTTATAGATGAGTCAAATAATAACAAGGGTATGTCAAAAACGACACACCAACTAGACTTGACATGCCAAGCCTAGGACACCACACAACACAATCCATCAACCAAACAAACTAAACAAGACAACCAAAACACAAGACAGCCAAAGCAAAGCTACCGAAACATAACAAGACCCGAAAAAACTACTAGCCCGGATCCATTAAATCGTAGTTGCTATCTTCAATCTGCCAAGCCTTGAAAATCCTTTCCCTAGCCGAGCTCACACGGAATCTGAATCCCATCAGCCGTAACCGAACCGATCCTATAACCTTCTCAGTAACTTGATCTACCGACCTCTTATTATTATTGAACAGCCTGTTATTCCTTTCTTGCCAAATATAGTACGAAGCGGCCGCTATCACCAACTTACACACAATGTGATCAACATTCTTTGATCTTGAGTGTTGGTCCACCCAAGTTAAAATTGATGACCAAGTAGTATTCACATTCGTCAACTTTACCAGCTTCTTTACTTTATTCCACACTTGAGCCGAGAAGTTACATTGAAAAAATAAATGATCACGACTATCCCGGTCAAAATTGCATAACGGACAGCACATAAGGTTCAGATTTGTTTGGCTACCTGCTTCCCAAACTGCCATCCTATCCTGTGTCTTTAACTTATTTTTAAAAGCCAGTCACATATGAAAAGCATGCCTCTGGATACATTGAGAAAACCAAACCATGTTTGCCCACACGGCATGATGATCTCTACTCCGAATGGTGTTCCAAACATGAGCCGATTTAAAGTCACCAGTTTTTCCATCCAAATCTTTCCAAACAAGCCGATCCACGGCATTAGGCTCTAAAATAGGAACCGAAATAGTGATTAAAACCGGAAAAAGATCAAGCCACGCTTGAGGCCATTTCCAGTTTCCACTCTGATCAATAACCTCCGCCACCGTAGCCCGAAGATTAAAACCAGCATTAGTAATGTACCTTGGAGTTATAAACGATCTAAGCGGGCTCCCCGTACACCACATATCACTCCACACATTAGTTTGTAAACCACTCTTCAGAGAAGACCAGATGTGCGGACGAATGATACTTCGGATAGATAAAATTTTCCTCCATCCCCAGCTCATACTCCCCCGACAAGGAACCTCCCAAAAATTCCTACCTTTAAGCGTGTAGTTATGAATCCATTTCACCCAAACAGACTCCCGATTAGTAATAATACTCCAAATATGGTTTGCCATAAGAGATTTATTAACATCCGAGATATTTCGAATACCCAACCCGCCTTCATCTTTAGGCAAACAAACATCTTTCCAAGCAACCTTAGCACGAATCCTGCCTTCCGAGCCCGCATTCCACAGAAAACGAGGAATTCTTTTTTCAAGTTCACTAATGACCCGAGCTGGGATAACAAACACTGACGCCCAATAGATGTGCATAGAAGAGAGAACCGAATTGATTAGCTGCAAACGGCCCGCAAAAGATAGAGACTTAGTCACCCAGTTAACAATCTTTTTCTCCATGCGTTGAATTAGGACTTCACAATCTTTATATAACAATCTCGACGTGATAAGGGGGACCCCAAGATACCGTACTGGGAGGGAACCCTCCTGAAATGGCATAATGTTAAGAATTTCCTGCCTGGTCGAAGGAGGCACATTACAGAAAAAAACTGTACTCTTAGCTGGACTAGGAGCTAATCCTGAAATATTAGTGAAAATTTCCAACGCCTTCTTGATCTTTCTAACCGAAACCACATCGCCATGCACAAATATGAATAAATCATCAGCAAACGACACATTAATAATTTTCTCCTTTGCACATAGGGCATGATACTTATAAGAGTTGTTTGCCGCTTGTCGTAACAAAAGAGATAACACCTCCATAATTAACGTGAAAAGGTAAGGCGACATTGGGTCTCCTTGTCTAAGCCCACGTTTACCCTTAAAATAGCCATGAAGATTACCATTAATACTTAAGGAGTACGACACTGAGGTTACACACATCATAATCCACTTCACCATTTTCTGATGAAGACCAAAACGAGTAAGGATTAGCTCCAAAAAATCCCAGTTTACCGTATCGTAAGCTTTTTGAATGTCAATTTTAAAAGCACATCTCGCTGGCCCCCTGTTTAGGTGATAATTGTGCATCAATTCCTGCGTGAGGAGGATATTGTCTGAAATCCTCCTACCCGGCACAAAGGCAGATTGATTAATACTAACAAGAACACCCAAACATGTTTTCAACCGATCCGTAAGAATCTTGCTAATGCATTTATACAAAACATTGCAACAAGAGATGGGTCGGTAATCCACAACTGAATCCGGAACTTCTTTTTTCGGAATTAAAGCAATAATCGTATGATTGACTTGATTAAGCAGCTTACCATTTTCAAAAAACTGCAAAACAGCATTAGTCACCTCATTACCAACAACATCCCAAGCATGCTTGAAAAAAGCCGACGTGTATCCATCAGGATCCAGAGCCTTATCTTCACCAATACTAAACATGGCTTGCTTTACCTCCTCCCGAGTAACTTGACGAATCATATGATCCGCAACATCACTGCTAAGCACATTAGTAAACAGATTTTCAGAGTTAAACCTTTGGACTGGAACCTCTACACCCAAAAAATTCATGTAATGAGCAACCATAGCATCAGCCACATCTTCACCCTCATATCTATTTCCCAACGAATCCAAAACACTATAGATCTTGGTTCTAGCATTTTTAACTTTGACCGTGTTGTGAAAAAACTTTGTATTTGAATCACCCGCACAAAGCCACTCAACCTTAGATTTCTGTTTTAAAAAACATTCCTCATCATAAGCTGCCGACTGAAAATCCTGAAGGCATTGAGCCTCCAATTGCCTCAACCGAGTATCCAAGGGGTTTTGGTCCACTTGAGCCTGAATATCATCTAGCTTCTTCCTCAAATCATTCACCTTTGCATGCAAGTTACCTTGGTCAAACAATATCTTCCTCAGCTTTGGCTTTAAATTCCTGAGCTTCTTCACTACCGAGAGCATAGTAACACCCTCAACATTCTTCTCCCACTCGGACTTGACACTATCCTTAAATTCAGGTTTCGTAACAATAAAATTCGGGAACTTGAAAGGTCTTGGACGATAACCATTATTGCTCAGTATTTTAAGAAAACACGGAGTATGGTCCGAGACACGAAACGGATGAAACATAGCATAGGCTGAAGGATACTGGTCTAAGAACGTGACATTGCCCATAATTCTATCTATTTTCTTCAACAGGCCTGTTTCACTCTTCGACTTTTGATTCCAAGTGTACTGTAACCCGTGAGCACTTATATCAATCAAATCAGCTTGATGAACACATTCATCAAATTCCCGCATGCCAATAGATTGTTTAGATGACCCATATAACGAATCTTCAAGCTTGAGAGCAGAATTAAAATCTCCCATTACCACCCACGGCTTATCATAACAGAAAACTTTATGTTTGCATAGCTCATTCCAAAGCAATCTCCTGTCTTGATACTTATTTTCCGCATAAACAAACGAACAGAACAGCACTTTCTTGCTAGCTTTAAAGAAAACATGTGTGTGAATAATTTGGTCCATTTGAAAGAGAACCATAACATCAAGGTTGTCCGCATTCCATCCCAAAATAATTCTTGTCCCTCGACTACAAACCCCACCATTTGAAGTCCAGTTCCACTTACGAAAAACATACTTACAGACTTTATCCAGCTTGCTAACATCTACATGTGATTCGAGAATGGCACACAATTCAACATTATTGGCTGTCATAAGATTACGAACCTCAGCTTGTTTCAGGGGATGGTTCAAGGTTGAATATGAGTGGAAACCACAACGCTGTTCGGCATGTTGTATTTTCGGCCACAGTGATCAAAATTGCCCGAAAAATCAGAATGTTAAACCCAAACAAGTTTCAGTTGATGCTGATGGTTTTATTACAGACAATAGAAAGGTTGCAAAGATTGGAATGATGAATAAGAAACCGAAAACAAAATTAGTTTATAGGCAAAAATTGAACAAGTCGGGAGCTAGTACGTCAGGTACGAAGAAGGATTCTGATACACCTTTGAATGAGACTAACATAAAAACGTCCAATGCTTTTGAGGCTTTAGATGCTGATTATGGAGATGGATATGAGGATAATGGTTTTACAAATGATGGTATGAATGGGAAGACGCATAGAATGACACAGGTAGTTGATGAAATTCTGGAATTTACGCCGACTGAAATGGCGAAGTTTATGTCTAATGAACAGCATATTGATACGTCTAAGGGGACAAGCACTCCCAGTTCCACGGTTGTAAATGGATAGCATATACACCTTTGTTACCTAAACCATCAATACAAATCACATATAGCAATACTAACAACCATAAACATCTCGAGCAGAAATCACTAACCAAAAGTTTGATGCCCGTACAGGAGGTTTTCTTCGAATGGGGGGGGGGGGGGTCTACCACTGCCGAATGAGATTATGAAAGTCTAGGGTTTGTGAGTTTAATACTTAATCAGCCATAATGTCACGTAACCTAATAATATATACATGTGTTAAGGCGGTTCACCCCCTTTAACCGATAGTGGGCTTGAGCCCATTACACTTGGGCTGCCACCATAACCGATAGGGCTGCCAAACAATGTTTGGGGGTGGCTCGATTGGGCCTCCTTGGGCTTCTAGAAAATGCGGCATGAATTATTCGCAGCCCAACACAGTCAGTTATAATATAAATTTAAAATTAACACAATTAGTCTAATGCGTCGAACTCTAACGAGACGGAAATAAAGAAATAAAGAGGATTTAGGATCGTTAAGTTAAACGACACTAACCTTGGGAATATGGGTTGTCACAGCAGTGGTTTTTCTTCATATCAGAGGATTAATCCAAAGAGTTCAACTTCAAGTTTTCATTCTCAAAGTTCAAAAAGTGGGAATGGTTGTGTGATAGAGTGCAACATTGCATTGAAACTTCCAGATGGTCAAAGTTTTTCTGAAGAAATTGCAAAAGATCACATGGCGTTACTTGCAACTGTGTTACAATCCTATGAAGGTTTGGTTGCAGGGAGGATCGGAAATCCTTTGCTGACGAAAGAGGATTACGATCAGATAGATGCTGAAGAGATGGAGCTCATGGACATCAAATGGTGTTTAACTAGTGTCTTGAGAAGAGCTGAAAAGTTCAAAATGATTACAGGAAGAAATGATTTTTTGGATGCACATGTTTCTACTTTGGGTTTTGATAAATCTAAAGTTACTTGTTTTCGATGCAGGGAGAAAGGTCATTTCAAAAGAGAATGCAAAAATCAGGAAGCGAGTGGAGCAAAGAATCCTTTTGGAAAAGATGATTACTATCGAAAAGCCATATATCAACAGGTTGCTAATCAACCACATCAACAAAAAGAACCACAAACTGCACATGCTAGGATGGTTGACGATGCAAATAAGAAAGCTTATTATGGTATCATTGATCAAGATGATGAGAAAATGGCTCCAGGATTTAGCTGGGATAGGTTTGTGGATGAGAATAGGGAGTTTAAAGCTTTCATTGCTCAAATAGTTCAAAAGCCTGATTTGTTTACAGAATGGATGAAAGTGATTGGTGTTCATGAGAAGAATCAAAAAGAAGAATCTGTTTCATCCGATGAATGTTCAGAAGAAGCAACTATTTTTGATCAAACACCATCTGATTCTGGTTCTTCAGATGATAGTTCTGAAAAGACGATAGATTTTGATCAATCACCAACTGATGATAGTAGTGATGATGATGAAGAAAGGCATATTAATATTGCAAAAACTTCTTTATCTCCTGAAAGTTTTCAATTTTATTTTGCAGATCGCTTGGAGAAGTTGAAGAAGAAACGAGCAGCAAAAGAGTTGAAAAAGGTGAAGGTTGAAGATGTTGCTGAGGCAATGAAGAATGAACAAAGTAAGGAAGATGAGAAGGTGATTGAGATTGAGAAAGTTGTTGAAGTGGAGAAAATAATCGAAGTTGAAAAGATTGTTGAGATTATCAAGCCATGTGAAAAATGGTTGGAATCTTGTAAGAAATGTGAAGAAAAAGATGTGAAGTTGGTTGAGCTTGAAAAGATGAAAGAAAAGTTACTATTTGATCTCAACTACGTGAAAGAATCTTACGATGTGTTGAATAGAACGGTAACTGGTCTGCAAAAGACTAATTCTGAAAGAGAAGATGCACTGACAATGTTGAATGCTGTGCTGATGTCGAAGCAGAAAGCCATTAATTTCTACATTGAAGAAAGTGTGAAATGGAAGCAAGAGTTGGAGACAGAAAAGATTGAGAATGAGAGAATCAGACGTTTATTACAGAGTTATTCTAGTTCTGATTATCTCATTGATCGAATTTATCCAACTGTTGCAGGTTTTGAAGCATTTCAAGATGATGAGAAACCAAAGAAGAAGGATACTGGTAAGAAGCAGAGTGTTAGTTATAACAAGTGTCCGCCTCCAATTTGGGAAGGGTATTCTCCTAGAAAACCGAATGAGGAGCAAGTTGAAAAGGCTGTCAATATAAAGTTAAAATCCGAAACAACTAATGAATTACCAGAAAACATTGACGTTACGTTCACATCGTCTGACACTAATCATGAGTCCGTGTTAATAAAAAAGGTGGTCGATCAGGTGTTGGATACAGATGAGGAGTCGGAGTTAAAGTCTGAGTCAAAATGTAACACCTGTGTCTCCACGGCCATCAAACAAATACCAAGCCAATGAAATATTTTATTTCATACTTTGGACTTGTATAAATATGTGTATCTTTTGCACATATCAACTCTTGTTCGATTTCAAACTCTATATCGCTTTCTGGAAGGTTATACGCGCACTGATGCGTAAATATAACCAGTTTAATGCAACGAACACTCCGGAATAGTGAAATAGGCTTAACATACCTTAAATAACCTTTACATAACTAGATATAAGTTTTGGAAGGTTTGGTGTGGTGAATCAAGTTAAATCGCTTACAGGGACTAAAGTTGACAAACTGCGAAAGTATGTCAATTTGAACTGTAACGAACATTCCGGAACATAACCATAAGTTAAACACACCTTAAATATCCTTTACATAGCTTAGAAATAGGCTTTGAGGGGTTTGGTGTGCTAAAATAAACTTTTGGGACATTCAGGGACTAAAAGTGTCAAAAAGTGCACAAGTTTGCATTTTCGCGCATAACTTACGTTCTGAATACATCCGGACATCAAAAAAAAATTTATGTAAGCACTAAAACATTTTATTTTAGTGTTCGGCATAAGAAAAATCCATGCGTCGCGTCATTTGGATCAGTTTTGCACTTTCGGGACCAGATTCGATGTATTAGCCGTTGTTTAATTCACAACCACACATTCTAACAATGCTTAGTCAACACATGTATGGATGGAATTTAAACACCTAAACACCATGACATTTCAACACATGTGTGGATGGAATTTAAACACCTAAACACCATGACATTTCAACACATGTGTGGATGGAATTTAAACACCTAAACACCATGACATTTCAACACATGTATGGATGGAATTTAAACACCTAAACACCATGACATTTCAACACATGTACGGATGGGATTAAGGCACGTTTTCCATGAAACGATCTCAACGGTTCACCGAAAACTATATATACCCCATGCCTTTCATTGTTTTAAGGCACTAGAATCTGATTAGTTGTGTTCTAAGTTGAAACCTTGTTTCATACCTGAACTATATTGATCTAGATTAGCATTCGGGGACCCTTCGTAAGTATTCTTTCGTTCTTTTCCTTATTTTTACTGCTTTTCGAGTCAGAAAGTCAAACTTTGTTTGACTTTCAGCGTTGACCAGTAATGGTCAATGCGAAGTTCGATTGAACTTCGCAACGTGATTGTGATCACGATGGTCATAGTCCCTTGGGACTATGCCTACTGATTACCACGTTGTCTAGGGTCGTAGGGTAAGCGATCTAATAAATCGCTTATACCTCGAACCCGACCCATTTGGTCGATCATTAGGATCTGACCAAACACATTAGGTGACCATAGTAGGTAGGGAATAACCTTCCGAGGTTATACCCTATGGTCACATCGTTTAAGTAGTTGTATGATAGGTAGTTTATATGCCTTAGGTAAATTACCAGAATACCCTTTTCATGTATAATTGGTAATTTAGCATATGTAACCTAAACTTTTGTCACCTAACTGATTATGCAACATGTTTAGGCATATAACACTTGTCATAGGACTAGTTAGGCGGTCCGAACGCGTTTCGCGCGAACGACGCGTTAAAGTAGCATAAGCTTCCTAAACGGGTCGTAATGGGTCGAAAGCACTTAGATTAAGGTTTCATTTAGTATGTGGGCTTTGTTAAACCAGATGACACGAGTCTCAATACTCGTTTGGTTTACGAACCCTCATTCTATCCAATCATCCGATTTAGGTCCGGTTAATTAACGTAGTTACCTATTTAGGTGCCGTTTGATTTCCGTGATCTCTAGCATTGCTTGGTGGTTATCGTAGGACTTCTGAGCAATCTCATGTGAGTACATAGACCCCTCTTTTACTGTTTTCCAAACTGTTTTGGGGTGGAACACATGTGCCTACTTGTTACTTTCATGCTTTCCTGTTTTCACATCATATACACGCTATGTTCGTTAGTACATTATAGTACATGATTTCATTACATTTTATGCTAGGTGTGCCCATTGTGTGCATTACTTAGTACATCGTTTTACATTACATTTCATGCTAGGTGTGCCCATTGTGTGCATTACTTAGTACATCGTTTTACATTACATTTCATGCTAGGTGTGCCCATTGTGTGCATTACTTAGTACATCGTTTTACATTACATTTCATGCTAGGTGTGCCCATTGTGTGCATTACTTAGTACATTGTTTTACATTGCCTTTCTGTTGCATATGCTTATCCAGCGTATGAACACATTATACTACATTTTGAACCGTTGTAATCATTTGACTATGTGATCCGTTGATATCTGTGAACCGTTTGTATTTGTAACCGTTGAGCCATGTGAACCGTTTGTAACCGTTGAACCATGTGAACCGTTTGTAACTGTTGAACCATTTGTATCCATTACATGATTTACATTAGACATGAACATTACTTTGGTGGTTTGGTTTGATTAAGTGATTAAGTAACGATGCGTGTGTAATATGATACAAACATGGTGGATACGCCGCTGGTACTTCCTATATATAAGTGTTTGTATGGTATTACATATCGTAGCGTTATTTGAATCATTTCAGTTTGATACATATAACATTTTATACAAATAACATACTTTTCACAAGACATTGTTTTACAAACAACTTATCTTATACAAACTCAGTCTACATGGTTATTCATTTAACCATACATTATTCTTTTATCTATACATATCATTTGAACTTATTGATTTTCAAACGATTTACAAGACAAAGCAAATTACAAGGTTCATGACTAAACATTTTCTCAAACATAAGTCATGAAACCTATTTTCACAAAACCTATGTATCTCACCGGCATTTTTATGCTGACGTACCTATTTTCACATGTGTTTTTCAGGAACTGTTGCATAAGATGATCAAGATACATATAGGCAGACTTGGGCTTTAGTGATAATAAAAGATGCGAGACTAGTTAATATTGTTGTATTTCTTTGTTTGATAAGACATTGTAACACTTTTAATCAATAAAACGAAACTTTAATTTCCATTGTTGTGAAACATTAATTCTGTTACAACACTCCCCGACGTTTCCGCCACGTTTTGTATGTTCTACGTGGTCGGGGTGTGACAGAAAAGATGGTATCAGAGCTAATGGTTATAGGGAATTAGGTTATTAGTAATGCTTTGACCTAGTCTATAATCTTCTTAGGACCCTAACGCGAGTCTACTTGCGTTTAGTCATAAAACAATACCGTCACCTATCCTTAGGCGACTACCACAACAAGAACATGAATTTCAAAACCGCTTTGAAAACTAATCATCTGTTCTAGGATGATTGATTACTAGGTTTTGAACCCTCTGTTATATGGTTTTGAACCCCTTTGAGTTTTCAAAATCTCATCAAGGTTTTGGGTTTTAAATAATGTGAACACGTGCAAACTGGAAGGGTGAATGCCTGTATTCTGGGTTTTCTGTCTAGGCAAGCACTTCGTATACATCTCATCAGACGCGAGACCAGTTGTGCTTACCTGGGAATTCTTGGGATGAGTGTTCACTTATAGGCGAGCATGTCTTCGCGATACATTATTTTTGATCTAATTACTTTGATTAATCACCGAGGTCGTTTGTTGCTTTGTAGTAACAAACAAATGACCACTACCCTTGCTTTCATCAGATTTGTTTCATCTCATTCTTTTTCGTCTAAATCTCTCACTCGTTTCCTTTCATGTTTCCTCTTTTAGAATGCCTCCTCGACGCGAGAACCAGATAGCGACTGCCGAACTGGCAGAAATCATTGCGCAGCAAATGGCTGCTCAATTCCCAAACCTCTTTGCTCAATGGAATCAAGCCAACAACAACAACAATGGTCCATGCAATTTCAAGAGTTTTAACTCGGCGAAACCACTCAAGTTTAGTGGTTCTGAGGGAGCGACTGGGCTTCTTCAATGGTTCGAGAGCATTGAGAATACTTTCCGCCACGTGCAGTGTCCTGACAATCGCAAGGTCGAGTTTGCTTCGAGTGTGTTCCAGAAGAGAGCCCTTACGTGGTGGAACGGTGTTATGAGAGATCGTGGTGCAGAAGTTGCTCTAGCACAGACATGGGCCGAACTTAGGGCTCTCATGATGAAGGAGTTTTGTCCTCGTCACGAGATCAGGGCTTTGGAAAGGGAATTTGATGATCTTAAGCAAGATAGCGGTGAGCATCGAGCCTACACGGACCGTTATGAGGAGTTAAGTCTGTTATGCCCAAACATGGTCACACCTTTGGATAAGGCTATCGAAAAGTACATTGATGGCCTTCCCGACTCAATACAAGACATTTTGACTGGTAGCAACCCTACTACTGTTAGGCAGGCCATTGAGCTATCTGCAACCTTGACTGAATCGCAGATCAGGAAACGTAAGCTTTTCCGAAAGGGTGACAAGAAACTGGTCGAGGAATCGAAACCAATCGAGGAATCAAAGACCATGGATGAACAGACTGGATCCTCTAAGAAGTCAAAGAAGCGAAAGGCTTCTCAGAACTTCGCCGTGGTCGCTCACAATGATCAAGCCGTCCCCAACCAACCAGCTCAACCCCTTGCCAGGAAACCCTACAACGGAACTGCACCCTTGTGCAACCAATGTGGCCTACATCATCATGCTGGTGTGAAGTGCCGCATATGCCAAGTTTGCGGACTTATAGGTCATACCGCGAGGGTTTGCCCAACAGCAGCAGCACCAAATCAGATTAACAACAACCCTGCTCAAGCTCGTTTTCCACCGGGGTCTTGCTACAACTGTGGCGAGATGGGCCATTTTAGTAGGAATTGCCCAAGACTTGCTAATGCAAATCCAGCGCAGGGATGAGCATATGACCAACCAGAAGACAACATCGTTTAGAAATAATCACGTCTTATGTATTATTTTCTTTTGTTGTCACGATCCATGAAACGGTTGTTGTTATCATTGTTTATAAATAAATCTTTTATTTACATCGCAATGTATTTATGTGATTGTATGTATAAACAACATATCCTCTACAATACCGACAATCAAGGAACCGCATTCCTTGAAGAACAGACTACCCCCAAATTTCTTCCATTTTATGATCTCTTGCGTTTTTCACGAAAATCCTAAGTACCCGTTTCTTCCAAGAGAAACAAAGTACGAGGTGCCAAGTAATAGCAATCAATAACAATATGATAACAATCAAACAATTATGTGGTTATGTGCTTATGTGTTCCCTTTTATGTGTCATGTAATTCAAATTATGTTATCCAAATCCTCGTAAAATCTTACATATCCTTGTGCAAGAGATTCCTAGTATGATACCCAAAGGTACTACCTAAAATCCTTAATGGACTTCTACGTTGTAGATAAGTCCCTTGGATTATAAAGTACTACTTCATAATTAGACCCCTTTAGTGGTCTAGTTAAACAGATTGATCCAAAAATCTGGTTAGGGATATCATGTGATGATATAGCTGAAAGGACTCCTTAGGGGCCTAATTAAGAAGATCCTCTGTTGATCTAATTAAAAGGACCCTATGGTAGTCTAGTCACTCTCATCTCAAGTTTGATATCTTTCCCCACAACATTACAAAACGAACTGTGCGGACTGTGCAAGGAATTACGTAATTATGGATGCATACATAATTATGGAATTTAGTGCACAGAAATCACAGCAAGTTCTATCATGTATCTAGAGTTAACCCTATTCATTTCCAATTCTGATGAAGCATCCGTTGAGGAAAAATGAACTAGCTATTCATTTTTCACTTCTGAAGAATATCCGTTGAGGAAATGAATATCCGTTGTGTAATCCTTCATTTCCAACTCTGAGGAAATAACCGTTGAAAATGACTCCGTTAGTTCATTTTCGTTTCTGAAGATTTATCCGTTGAGGAAATGAATATCCGTTGTGTAAGCCTTCATTTCCAACTCTGAGGAAATAACCGTTGAAAATG
Source organism: Helianthus tuberosus (assembly GCA_030545235.1). Taxonomy (NCBI): domain Eukaryota; kingdom Viridiplantae; phylum Streptophyta; class Magnoliopsida; order Asterales; family Asteraceae; genus Helianthus; species Helianthus tuberosus. The sequence continues at coordinate 29,697 of JARYGA010059788.1, forward strand.
ACTCCGTTAGTTCATTTTCGTTTCTGAAGATTTATCCGTTGAGGAAATGAATATCCGTTGTGTAATCTTTCATTTCCAACTCTGAGGAAATAACCGTTGAAAATGACTCCGTTAGTTCATTTTCGTTTCTGAAGATTTATCCGTTGAGGAAATGAATATCCGTTGTGAAATCCTTCATTTCCAACTCTGAGGAAATAACCGTTGAAAATGACTCCGTTAGTTCATTTTCGTTTCTGAAGATTTATCCGTTGAGGAAATGAATATCCGTTGATTTTTCTTTCATTTCAAATTCTGAAGAACAAACCGTTGAGGAAAATGACCCCGTTTGTTCATTTTCGTTCTGAAGAATATCCGTTGAGAGAAATGAATATCCGTTGATTTTTCTTTCATTTCAAATTCTGAAGAACAAACCGTTGAGGAAAATGACCCCGTTTGTTCATTTTCGTTTCTGAAGAATATCCGTTGAGAGAAATGAATATCCGTGGATTATTCCTTCATTCCCATTTCTGACGAAGAATCCGTTGAAAAAGAATGAATCATCCATTCATTTTCACTTCTGAAGAATATCCGTTGAGGGAAATGTATATCCGTTTAGTTAATTCCTTTATTTTCCATTTCCGAAGAACCCGTTGAAGAAAATGACTCTGTTCGTTCATTTTCTCTTCTGAAAAATATCCGTTGAGGAAAATAATCAGATTATGCTTTACATATCTTTGATGACTATTTGACACAAAGTCATAGACAGACTCCTACGAATAAATTTCGGGACGAAATTTCCTAAAGTAGGGGAGACTGTAACACCTGTGTCTCCACGGCCATCAAACAAATACCAAGCCAATGAAATATTTTATTTCATACTTTGGACTTGTATAAATATGTGTATCTTTTGCACATATCAACTCTTGTTCGATTTCAAACTCTATATCGCTTTCTGGAAGGTTATACGCGCACTGATGCGTAAATATAACCAGTTTAATGCAACGAACACTCCGGAATAGTGAAATAGGCTTAACATACCTTAAATAACCTTTACATAACTAGATATAAGTTTTGGAAGGTTTGGTGTGGTGAAATCAAGTTAAATCGCTTACAGGGACTAAAGTTGACAAACTGCGAAAGTATGTCAATTTGAACTGTAACGAACATTCCGGAACATAACCATAAGTTAAACACACCTTAAATATCCTTTGCATAGCTTAGAAATAGGCTTTGAGGGGTTTGGTGTGCTAAAATAAACTTTTGGGACATTCAGGGACTAAAAGTGTCAAAAAGTGCACAAGTTTGCATTTTCGCGCATAACTTACGTTCTGAATACATCCGGACATCAAAAAAAAAGTTATGTAAGCACTAAAACATTTTATTTTAGTGTTCGGCATAAGAAAAATCCATGCGTCGCGTCATTTGGATCAGTTTTGCACTTTCGGGACCAGATTCGATGTATTAGCCGTTGTTTAATTCACAACCACACATTCTAACAATGCTTAGTCAACACATGTATGGATGGAATTTAAACACCTAAACACCATGACATTTCAACACATGTGTGGATGGAATTTAAACACCTAAACACCATGACATTTCAACACATGTGTGGATGGAATTTAAACACCTAAACACCATGACATTTCAACACATGTATGGATGGAATTTAAACACCTAAACACCATGACATTTCAACACATGTACGGATGGGATTAAGGCACGTTTTCCATGAAACGATCTCAACGGTTCACCGAAAACTATATATACCCCATGCCTTTCATTGTTTTAAGGCACTAGAATCTGATTAGTTGTGTTCTAAGTTGAAACCTTGTTTCATACCTGAACTATATTGATCTAGATTAGCATTCGGGGACCCTTCGTAAGTATTCTTTCGTTCTTTTCCTTATTTTTACTGCTTTTCGAGTCAGAAAGACTTTCAGCGTTGACCAGTAATGGTCAATGCGAAGTTCGATTGAACTTCGCAACGTGATTGTGATCACGATGGTCATAGTCCCTTGGGACTATGCCTACTGATTACCACGTTGTCTAGGGTCGTAGGGTAAGCGATCTAATAAATCGCTTATACCTCGAACCCGACCCATTTGGTCGATCATTAGGATCTGACCAAACACATTAGGTGACCATAGTAGGTAGGGAATAACCTTCCGAGGTTATACCCTATGGTCACATCGTTTAAGTAGTTGTATGATAGGTAGTTTATATGCCTTAGGTAAATTACCAGAATACCCTTTTCATGTATAATTGGTAATTTAGCATATGTAACCTAAACTTTTGTCACCTAACTGATTATGCAACATGTTTAGGCATATAACACTTGTCATAGGACTAGTTAGGCGGTCCGAACGCGTTTCGCGCGAACGACGCGTTAAAGTAGCATAAGCTTCCTAAACGGGTCGTAATGGGTCGAAAGCACTTAGATTAAGGTTTCATTTAGTATGTGGGCTTTGTTAAACCAGATGACACGAGTCTCAATACTCGTTTGGTTTACGAACCCTCATTCTATCCAATCATCCGATTTAGGTCCGGTTAATTAACGTAGTTACCTATTTAGGTGCCGTTTGATTTCCATGATCTCTAGCATTGCTTGGTGGTTATCGTAGGACTTCTGAGCAATCTCATGTGAGTACATAGACCCCTCTTTTACTGTTTTCCAAACTGTTTTGGGGTGGAACACATGTGCCTACTTGTTACTTTCATGCTTTCCTGTTTTCACATCATATACACGCTATGTTCGTTAGTACATTATAGTACATGATTTCATTACATTTTATGCTAGGTGTGCCCATTGTGTGCATTACTTAGTACATCGTTTTACATTACATTTCATGCTAGGTGTGCCCATTGTGTGCATTACTTAGTACATCGTTTTACATTACATTTCATGCTAGGTGTGCCCATTGTGTGCATTACTTAGTACATCGTTTTACATTACATTTCATGCTAGGTGTGCCCATTGTGTGCATTACTTAGTACATTGTTTTACATTGCCTTTCTGTTGCATATGCTTATCCAGCGTATGAACACATTATACTACATTTTGAACCGTTGTAATCATTTGACTATGTGATCCGTTGATATCTGTGAACCGTTTGTATTTGTAACCGTTGAGCCATGTGAACCGTTTGTAACCGTTGAACCATGTGAACCGTTTGTAACTGTTGAACCATTTGTATCCATTACATGATTTACATTAGACATGAACATTACTTTGGTGGTTTGGTTTGATTAAGTGATTAAGTAACGATGCGTGTGTAATATGATACAAACATGGTGGATACGCCGCTGGTACTTCCTATATATAAGTGTTTGTATGGTATTACATATCGTAGCGTTATTTGAATCATTTCAGTTTGATACATATAACATTTTATACAAATAACATACTTTTCACAAGACATTGTTTTACAAACAACTTATCTTATACAAACCCAGTCTACATGGTTATTCATTTAACCATACATTATTCTTTTATCTATACATATCATTTGAACTTATTGATTTTCAAACGATTTACAAGACAAAGCAAATTACAAGGTTCATGACTAAACATTTTCTCAAACATAAGTCATGAAACCTATTTTCACAAAACCTATGTATCTCACCGGCATTTTTATGCTGACGTACCTATTTTCACATGTGTTTTTCAGGAACTGTTGCATAAGATGATCAAGATACATATAGGCAGACTTGGGCTTTAGTGATAATAAAAGATGCGAGACTAGTTAATATTGTTGTATTTCTTTGTTTGATAAGACATTGTAACACTTTTAATCAATAAAACGAAACTTTAATTTCCATTGTTGTGAAACATTAATTCTGTTACAACACTCCCCGACGTTTCCGCCACGTTTTGTATGTTCTACGTGGTCGGGGTGTGACACAAAAAGTCCGGAATCATCATCAGTCAACAGTCAAAAGTCGTCGGTTAAACGGGTTTACAATTAAGAATTTCTTTTATCAAAATCTAATTTGAAGGATGAAACATTTGAAGTTGCATACACTTTAAATGATTCTGACAAATTATATTCTGATAAAGAATTTCCAATAAGAAGTGTTCGAATTGAAAATATTAAAAAGGTTTTCAAACTAACAGAAATCAATATTTCTAAAATAAAAGATGTAAGTCTTACTGAAAAACCTAAAGAATACACTTCAAGAGTTCAACAACGGTTAAACAAGAAAAAAGGTTACAGTTCTGGTTCTGGTTTTCAAAAGAAACCTAACCATAACGGTAATTTCAAAAAGAAAGGATTGGGTTTTATTCCACCTAAAAATTATAGACATGAAAAAACTTCTAAAACAAATACAAAATTTGTTTCAGGGACAAGCTGTGAAGAGGAATCAAAAAGCTCATTCTGGAAGCAATCAAACAGAGAATTCCTTGCCAAGAAGCAAGAGGTTATGAAGAGTGAAGCTAATCAGAAAAAAGAGACTAGAACCTGTTACAAATGCAATGAAGTGGGTCACACTGCATGGAACTGTCCAAAAGCAATAAAGACAAAACAGGGAGTCTCTTACAAACTAAAAGAAAAAGTTGTTGAGAAAAATGAATCACTAATTGAAAATTTTAAAATTTTTGAAAATTCAACATATGAAGTTGGTGAGTGTTCAAAGACAAATTTTTATAAAAAGAGAGTTGAGCATGACAACCAAATGTGGGTTGTTAAAAAGTTTCATGAAGCTGTTAAGAAGTTTGATGAGAAATCTGGCGATAAATCTGATTCCACAAAGTCAGATGAGCCACAGGTTGAGGTAAAAGAAGAAAACTCAGTGCCTCCAATGGATGATGTTCATTTTCCACCATTGTGAGCTGAGAATTTTAAATCAAAAGTTGGAAAGGTTGAGATCTCGAATCAATTCTATTATGAGAAGAAAGAATTTGATGTTGAGAAAGTGTTTAATGGAAATGTTAAAAAGATTTTTGTGAAAATGGTCGAGGGAAAGGCTAAAGGGGTAAAGGACTTTTATGAAACAAAGAAAGCAACTTATTACCCAAGTGAAGTTGAGGAAGAAGCATCCAAGTTTCGTCAGGCTTGGATGGCAGTTTTTAACAAGTAAAATCCTGACTTGCCGGAACTCCCAAGTTTTTTTTTGGGTAAAGGGTTACCCCGGTAAATTTTATAAAACAACGAAATTAAGTACAAGGGTGTGCCAAAGCGACCACACCTACTAGACTTGGCATACCAAGACTAGGAAACAAACAAAAAGCCATAGGCCAAACAACTAAACAAAAACAGCCAAACAAAACTACCACACCAGTCAGACACTAACTAGACCCGACTAAATGAAATCCTCAGCCCGGGTCTTCATCCATAGCCCTTGACGGGATCTGCCACTTCTTCAGAACTCGGTTGTGATCAGCATATCCTTGGAACTTGAAGCCCATCAACCGAAGACGCACGGAGTTTTTAATTTTCTCTGACACTTGATTAGCTGAACAATGAAGCCGGAGAATAATCGGTTATTTCTTTCTTGCAAAACAAAATAAACCGAAGCCGCTACCACCAACTTGCAAACAATTTGCTCCAATCTCGTTGAGTTCGAGTATTGGTCCATCCACGCCAAAACTGAATTCCACGACTCATTAACATAATTCATATCCACCATAGATTTAACACTCACCCAAACCTGCAAAGCAAACTTGCATGCGAAAAAAAGATGGTCTCTAGAGTCACGATCATGCTGACATAAAGGACAGCACATTAATCTTAGGTTTGTTTCACTACCCGCTTCCCAGACTTTCAACCGGTCTTGAGTCTTCAACTTATTCTTGATCACTAACCATAGCTGAAAAGAATGCCTCTGGATACATTGACTGAACCAGACCATATTTGCCCAGCTAACTGGATTGTTACGCAAACGAATGGTATGCCAAACTTCCAACGAACTAAATTGCCGTTCATTCCCCTCCAAATCTTTCCACACCGTGCGATCATGTAATTGTGAATTATTTTGATCAATTGTCAAGCCAATTAAAACTGGGTACATATCATACCAAGCTTGGGGCCATCTCCATTGACCGTTAGCATCTAAGATATCCGCCACAGAAGACTGAAGATTGAAGCCAGCATTTGCAATGTGTCGCGGAGTAATAAATGCCCTAAGTGGGCTCAAGTGACACCAGTTATCGCTCCAGGCATTTGTTTGTAATCCACTCCGAATGACCTTCCAAATGAATGGCCGAACCATATTGCGAATCGATAAAATCTTCCTCCAACCCCAACTAACGGAACCCCTACATTGGACCTCCCAAAAATTTTGATTCTTTAATTTATGAGCATAAATCCATTGCACCCATAGAGATTTCCGTCTAACAAGGATACTCCAAATATGTTTCGTGATAAGGGCTCTATTTACATCACCAATTCTCCGAATTCCTAAGCCACCCTCCGCCTTAGGAAGACATATATCGGTCCATGCCACTTTTGCTTTAATTTTCCCAGCACTCCCGGCATTCCAAAGGAACCTACGAATTCGTTTTTCCAGCTCATTGACAACCCGAGCCGGGATAACAAAAACCGAGGCCCAATATATGTGCATAGAAGAGAGGACTGAGTTGATAAGCTGAACTCTACCCGCAAAAGATAGCGATTTTGTCATCCAATTATTAACTTTCTTATCCAAACGGTCCACTAAGAGCTTACATTCCCCAGCGCCTAACTTTGAAGAGATTTGTCACACCCCGACCACGTAGAACATACAAAACGTGGCGGAAATATCGGGGAGTGTTGTAACAGAATTAATTGTTTCAAATCCATGGCAATTGAAGTTTCGTTTTATTGATTTAAAAGTGTTACAATGTCTTAACAAACAAGGAAATACAACATAATTAACTAGTCTTGTATCTTTTATTGTCACTAAAGCCCAAGTCTGTCTATGTGTATCTTGATCATCTTATGCAACAGTTCCTGAAAAACACATGTGAAAATAGGTACGTCAGCATAAAAATGCCTGTGAGATACATAGGTTTTGTGAAAATAGGTTCCATGACTTATGTTTGAGAAAATGTTTAGTCATGAACCTTGTTATTTGCTTTGTTTTGTAAATCATTTGAAAAACAATGAGTTCAGATGATATGTATAAATAAGTGAATAATGTATGGTTAAATGAATAACCATAGTAAAATGGATTTGTATAAGATAAGTTGTTTGTAAAACAATGTCTTGTGAAAAGTATGTTATTTGTATAAAATGTTATATGTCTCAAACTGAAATGATTCAAATAACGCTACGATATGTAATACCATACAAACACTTATATATAGGAAGTACCAGCGGCGTATCCACCATGCTTGCATCATATTACACACGCATCGTTACTTAATCACTTAATCAAACCAAACTAACCAATGTAAGAAGTCTATGTTTAAATCAATTGTCAAATGTATTGGGTAATATGTCAAAGTGTTCATGTCAAGATGTAAATCATATCAAAATGTCTATGTCAAATATCCATGTCAAATGTCTATGTCAAATATCCATGTCAAATGTCTATGTCAAAATGTCATGTATGGCAAGTGAAATGTCTCAACTAAACCATATGCACAAAACAAAGTATTGAAGTAAAACTTGGTTTAAATCAAAGTTATGTTTTGTGGGAAATGCATGATCAAATGTCAATCATGTTAAAATGTCTATGCCGAAATGTCTATGTCGAATGTCTATGTCAAAATGTCATGTAAAACGATGTACTAAGTAATGCACACAATTGGGCACACCTAGCATGAAATGTCATAAAATCATGTACTATAATGTACTAACGAACATAGCAGTATATGATGTTAAAACAGGAAAGCATGAAAGTAACAAGTAGGCACATGTGTTCCACCCCAAAACAGTTTGGAAAACAGTAAAAGAGGGGTCTATGTACTCACTTGAGATTGCTCAGTAGTCCTTGAGTAACAACTAAACAATGCTAGAGATCGCGGATATCAAACGGCACCTAGTATAGGTAGCTACATTAATAAACCGGACCTAAATCGGAAGATCGGGTAGTATTAGGGTTTGTAAACCAAACGAGTGTAGAGACTCGTGTCATTTGGTTTAACAAAGCCTACATACTAAATGAAACTTAACCTAAGTGTCTACGACCCATTACGACCCGTTTAGGTAGCTTATGCTACTTTAACGCGTCGTTCGCGTGAAACGCGTTCGGACCGCCTAACTAGCCCTATGACAAGTGTTATATGCCTAAACATATTACATAATCAGTTATGTGACAAAGGTTTAGGTTACATATGCTTAATTACCAATTATACATGAAAAGGGTATTCTGGTAATTTACCTAAGGCATATAAACTACCTATCATACAACTACTTAAACGATGTGACCATAGGGTATAACCTCGGAAGGTTATTCCCTACCTACTATGGTCACCTAATGTGTTTGGTCGGATCCTAATGATCGACCAAACTGGGTCGGGTTCGAGGTATAAGCGATTCATTAGATCGCTTACCCTACGACCCTAGACAACGTGGTAATCAGTGGGCATAGTCCCAAGGGACTATGACCATCGTGATTACAATCACGTTGCGAAGTTCAAACGAACTTCGCATTGACCATTACTGGTCAACGCTGAAAGTCAAACAAAGTTTGACTTTCGGACTCGAAAAGCAATAAAATAAGGAAAAGAACGAAAGAATACTTACGAAGGGTCCCCGAATGCTAAACTCGATTCAAAAATCTCAGGTATGAAACAAATGTTTCAACTTAGAGTTTCTCAAATCAAGTTTCTAGTGATTTTAGCAATGGGGGGTATGGGGTATTTATAGGAATACCCGAACCGTTAAGATCGTTTCATGGAAAACGTGCCTTAATCCCATCCGTACATGTGTTGCAAAGTTATGGTGTTTAGGTGTTTAAATTCCATCCATACATGTGTTGCAAAGTTATGGTGTTTAGGTGCTTAAATTCCATCCATACATGTGTTGCAAAGTTATGGTGCCTAAATTCCATCCTTATCCGCTGACTAAGCATGTTTAGAATGTGTGGTTGTGAATTAAACAACGGCTAATACATCGAATCTGGTCCCGAATGCGAAAAACTGAGTTTCTGAATGTTTTCTTATGGCGAACACTAAAATAAAATATTTTAGTGCTTACATAAATTTTTGGATGTCCGGATGTATTCAGAACGTAAGTTATGCGCGAAAATGCAAACTTGTGCACTTTTTGACACTTTTAGTCCCTGAATGACCCAAAAGTTTATTTTAGCACACCGAACCCATTAAAGCCTATTTCTAAGCTATGTAAAGGATATTTATGGTGTGTTTAACTTATGGTCATGTTCCGGAATGTCTGTTACAGTTCAAATTGGCATACTTTCGCAGTTTGTCAACTTTAGTCCCTGTAAGCGATTAAACTTGATTTCACCACACCAAACCTTCCAAAACTTATATATAAGTTATGTAAAGGTTATTTAAGGTATGTTAAGCCTATTTCACTATTCCGGAGTGTTCGTTGCATTAAACTGGTTATATTTACGCATTAGTGCGTGTATAACCTTCCAGAAAGCGATTTAGAGCTTGAAATTGAACAAGAGTTAATATGTGTAAACGATACACATATTTTTACAAATCCCAAGCATGAAATACAATATTTCATTGGTTTGGCATTTGTTTGATGGTCGCAGTGACACGGGTGTCACAAGATTAGTGGCACTCCTAAGTATCGAACAGGCAAGGACCCTTCCTGAAACGGCATTTCATTAAGAATTTCAGATTTGACCTGTTGAGGAACATTACAAAAGAACACCGTGCTTTTGGCCTGACTCGGGACAAGACCCGACATACTCGTGAATAACTCCAAAGCGGCTTTAATCTTCCTAACCGAATGAACACTCCCATGAACGAAAATAAAGAGGTCATCAGCAAAGGAGACATTTATTATTCGTTGTTTCATACAATGAGCGTGGAACTTAAAAGAAGGGCTTGAACGAGCATTCTTTTGGAGCAATAAGGTAAGAACCTCCATAACGAGAGTGAACAGGTACGGAGACATTGGATCCCCTTGTCGAAGACCCCTTTTACCTTTAAAAAAACCATGAAGATTACCGTTTATGCTTAATGAATACGTAGCCGTAGTGACACACGCCATAATCTATTTCACCATCGTCTTGTGAAAACCAAACTTGTTAAGAATCTTCTCCAGGTAGGACCAACTAACTGTATCATACGCCTTCTGAATGTCGATTTTAAACGCACATCTAGGAGGGCCTTTATTCAAGTGATAGTTGTGCATCAACTCCTGAGTTAACAGAATGTTATCAGAAATCCGTCTGCCTGGGACAAAAGCAGATTGGTTAATACTAACCAAAGACTCCAAGCTCCCTTTTACCCTATCCGTAATAATCTTGCTAATGCATTTGTAAAGAACATTACAGCATGAAATACGCCGATAATCAAGAACAGAGTCAGGGGTATCCACTTTAGGAATAAGGGCCAAGATTGTGTGATTTAACTGTTTCAGGATTTTGCCATTGCCAAAAAAATCTAGAACTGCATTCGTTACCTCATTACCCACTATTTCCCAAGCATGCTTAAAGAAGGCTGACGTATAACCATCTGGGCCAGGAGCTTTGTTTTCGCTTATACTGAACATAGCATTCTTTACTTCTTCCCGCGTAACCTGGCGGACCATATTAACTGCGTCATCCGGATTAACAACATTAACAAAAACGTCATCCATATTCACGTTAGTAACCGGATCCTCCTTTCCTAAAAACGCTGAATAATGATCTACAAGAGCGGTCACAGCTTCATCACCTTCAAACCGATTGCCAGCCACATCCCTAATGCATTGAATTTTGGTTCGATTATTTCTGCATTTAACAGTATTGTGAAAGAAAGCCGTGTTAGAATCCCCAGCACAGAGCCATTCCACCTTCGACTTTTGTTTCAAAAAACATTCCTCGTCATAAGCAGCAATTTTGAACTCCTGAAGGCACTCGAGCTCCATTTTCCGAATATTCTCATCCATCGGATTAGCATCAACCTTCTCCTGGATATCATCTAGCTTCATGCGAAGCTCAAGAACTCTTCTATGTAGGTTACCTTGTTGGAAAAGGATTTTTCTGAGACCTGGTTTCAGGTTTTTTAGCTTACTAACGACCGAGAACATTGCAAACCCATCAATCGTTTTCGCCCATTGTTGCTCCACACAGCATTTAAATTCAGGTTTTGAGACAATAAAGTTTGCAAACTTAAACGGCTTAGGCCGAGAATTGTTAGACGTATTGGTCAGCTTCAAAATGCACGGAGTATGATCAGAGACTCGATACGGGTGATAAATAACGAAAGCATCCGGAAATAAATCTAGACACTTAACATTACTCATTACTCTATCAATTTTCCTCAGCAAACCGATCCCTTCCTTCGGCTTCTGGTTCCAAGTGAAATGAATACCATGGCCCTTAACATCAAGAAGCTCCGTTTCTTCAATACATTCACAAAATTCCCGCATGCCTATCGATTGACTAGAAGGACCAAATAACGAGTCATCCGCGTGGAGAGCTGAATTAAAATCCCCCATGACGAACCATGCCTTATCCATACACAAAAGCTTATGTTTACATAAATCCTCCCAAAGGCTTCTTCGTTCTTGGTACTTGTTTTTCGCATAGACAAAAGAACAGAAAATACTCGAATTATCGTGTTTGGACCAGATTTGTGAGTGTATAACTTGATCTGTTTGAGACAAAATCATAATATCCACCAAATCACTATCCCAACCAAGAATAATTCTAGCCCCCCGATCACATAATGTGACAACTCGAGTTTCCAAGATTTCCATCTTCGCATTTTAGTGCACGTTATTTTTTTTTATTTTATTTGTTTATGTTGTTTGTTTACACGACTCGTTGTTTCACAACGCTTACATTTGTAATACGTTATATCGTATTTCGATTGAGATTTTATACTTGGGATCCATGATATTTATTATATGTGAGTGTGTGTTAATAAGGTTTTGTATTAATTAACATGTTGAAAATAGATGGAACTCTTACTGAAAACAAGTACCCATGAAATCACCCAAGTGGTGAAAACACTTTATGTGTTTTCGTCCACTGATGACCAACAAAAACAACAAATGGGCTTTTGGCCCAGTGGGGTATACTAGATATTTATATTATCACAAAACTTCTCAGAGAAGTTTCACACTTATCAAACCTTATCTTATCACATTGTTTTTCTCTCTCTACCTCTGAAAACCCAACAAAGAGAATTCCTCATTAGAAACCAAACCTCTGTTTAATTCACGGTTAGTGATTTACATGATTCAGTTGGTTTAGATGCTTATCGCATGATTTTGGATGTTTAATTGTTATATATGAATATACATATGTGGTTGTTCACAAACTGTTATATATATTAGATGAGCTATTCGATTATATGTGCCTGTATATTGGATGAATTGATCAACAGTAAGTATCTGTTAATGAAAGATATGCTGATTTAGATATAGTCTTGATCTCAATGATTTGGTAGTTTATCTGTTACATATCATATCATGATTTGATTTAATGATTTCATTTATAACTAATCATGTAACCGTAATAAGATTAGAGTTGCTGGGTTTTATATGAACTGTGTTGTTGATGATGATAGAACTGGCGAAATCCCAAGACTCACGAAAACACCCCCACCATTTTTAAAATGGACGAAATCACTTAAGTGATTTCGGCCCAAACAGTTCCGGCCCATGTGGGTGATTTCGGCCCATGTGAGGGATTTCGATCCTTAAGGGATTTCGGCTAAAGGTGTTTTCGGCTCTTAAGGGTTTTCGGCCATAGGGATTTCGGCACTTATGTGTTTTCGGCACTAGGGTGTGTTCGGCAACATGTGTACTGTTAATAATTATTGTCATTAAATATGTTATTCAATTAAACTAATCACTTGAATAACTCAGTTAGTTTATTTAACTTTGTTAAATATGTATTTTGAGAACTTCATTGTTTGAGTAACTCTGTTAGATGACAATTCTGTTAAGTTGATTAACTGGGTTAACTGACTTACTCTGTTTGTTTATTATTTCAATGAAGTGGATTAATTCTGTTATTCCATGAAATCTGTTAACTTTATTTACTTAGTTAATTTGCTAGATGTCAACTCTGTTAAATGTATGGATGCGATTAACTGCTTATGTTGCATGAAATGAACTGTCAAACACTCCATGATATTACTGTGACACTAGTTCCATGTGAAACTTTACAAACAATGTGAACTGATTGAGTATACGTGCACTATAGGACTTGACTGATTTAATTGTGAGCACTTAACTTAGCATACCGAGCAAAACAAGGTTAGTTCACACTCTTTCTAAGGCATGGGATTCCCGGTGATTTGGGAATGGGTTAAGAAATTAAAATGGAACCTACATATTCTCCTTGGGTAGGATATGTACCGCCATCCTCCATGGGTAGGATGCCAATATTAATCCTGCGTATTCTCCTTGGGTAGAATACATACGTTCGTCCTCCTTGGTTAGGACAACAACCTTAACGCATGCTCGTCCTCCTTGGGTAGGACAACAACCTTAACGTACGTAAAACCTAGGTACACTCACACTCGCTACGGTCCTTGGATCAAGAAGGGCGCGTACAAATACGACTAGTCTACACATGGGAAGCCCCCACTAATAATCGCACAGATGCCTGGATTGGCCGCGATGAGGATTAATACGATACATGGTTTACTAAACGAACATACAATTTACGATATGAACATTATAACTAAATAACCAACTGTGAACTCGCTCAACTAGTTGTTGACTCTCTGTTACATGCCTTGCAGGACTTTAGGTACTTTTGGAGCTTGCACGGGAGGCACGGTCGTTGTGGACATGGATCGTGAATGTGTTGTTAAACATTATGACATTTTGTACTTAAACCTATGTTGGGTTTTACATTATTGCTTCCGCTACACACATGTTTATATTTGGTTTTGGGGAACACCTATCGTATTGATGAATGACTTTTACTATATACTTATGTTCAATATGATTGGTGGCTTGATCCTGGTCATGTCACGCCTCCAAGCGGTGGTACTCCGCGTGTGGATTTTGGGGGTGTGACACATAACCCCCCATTTGACGTCCAACTCCACCTTCTAAAGACATTTTTACAAACTCTATCCAGATTAGCGACTTCCACATGTGATTCTAGGATAGCACATACCGAGACCTTATTTTCTGAAAGCATTACACGAACCTCACTTTGTTTCAGGGGTTAGTTCAAACCCCTTATATTCCAAGAAAGGATGCTAACCATGGAGACCGTTATGACCGGGAGTGCTTGCCCCCTCAGTATCCTTTTCCAGGTTATCATTTTTCATAAACTCAGCCGTTTCCGTAGGAATTATCTCCACCACCTCCTCATCATTCTTAGTTTGCCTCCCCTTATTATTGTTACCAGTTTCCGTCACAGCATTATCATCCTTTATGTGACAACTCGAGTTTCCAAGATTCCATCTTCGCATTTAGTGCACGTTAATTTTTATTTTATTTTATTGTTTATGTTGTTTGTTACACGACTCGTTGTTTCACAACGCTCACCTTTGTAATACGTTATCTCGTATTTCGATTGATATTTTATGCTTGGGATCCATAATATTTATTATATGTGAGTGTGTGTTATTAAGGTTTGTATTAATTAACATGTTAAATAAGGATGGATCTCTTACTGAAAACAAGTACTTATGAAATCACCCACTCATGAAAACACTTTGAGTGTTTTCGTCTAACATGGGCCCAAACGAAAACAGAGACTGGGCCTTGGCCCAGTGGGGTATTGAGATATTTTATAAACAATCTTCTCAGAGAAGTTTCACATTTACCAAACCATATCTTATCACAATTGTTTCTCTCTCTATCTCTGAAACCCACAAAGAGTTCCTCATTTGAAGCAAAAACCTCTGTTTAATCCTTGGTTAGTGATTTCATGATTCAAGTTGTTTCTTGTTGCATATCGTATGATTTTGGATGTTTAATCATGATGTATGTATACATTTATATATGTGATTATGTGATTGATCATTGTGTGATTGTTAGATAATTATTATCTATGAACTGTCTGAATATTGGATGTTTGGATCAACAGTGAGTATATGTTATGAATGATAAACTGATGGAATCATGTTCTAGATTTCACAATGATATGGTAATGTATTTGTTACATATTTGATTAAATGATTTCAAGTTTATCAGATCATGTAACTGTAATGGAAATTATAGTTGCTGGGTTTTTTAAGTTACAGTAAGTATTTGTGGAAGATGATGATGCTCACGAAAACACCCCCCACATTAATCAACTGGACGAAATCACATAAAGTGATTTCGGCCCAAAGGGGGTTTTCGGCTATAAGGGGATTTCGGCCCAACCTAGATTTCGGCCCACTTAAGTGATTTCGGCTAAAGGTGTTTTCGGCCATAGGGGTTTTCGGCCATAAGGATTTCGGCACTTATGTGTTTTCGGCACTAGAGTGTGTTTGGCAACTTATATACTGTTAATAATTAATGTCATTAAATATGTTATTCAATTAAACTAATCACTTGAATAACTCAGTTAGTTTATTTAACTTTGTTAAATATGTATTTTGAGAACTTCATTGTTTGAGTAACTCTGTTAGATGACAATTCTGTTAAGTTGATTAACTGGGTTAACTGACTTACTCTCTGTTTGTTTATGATTTCAATGAAGTGGATTAATTTTGTTATTCCATGAAATCTGTTAACTTTATTTACTTAGTTAATTTGCTAGATGTCAACTCTGTTAAATGTATGGATGCGATTAACTGCTTATGTTGCATGATATGAACTGTCAAACACTCCATGATATTACTGTGACACTAGTTCCATGTGAAACTTTACAAACAATGTGAACTGATTGAGTATACGTGCACTATAGGACTTGACTGATTTAATTGTGAGCACCTAACTTAGCATACCGAGCAAACAAGGTGAGTTCACACTTCTACAAAGGCATGGGATTCCCGGGGTTGGGAATGGGTTGATTGATTGATTATTTAAGCTTAAGAGTTATCGGAATTACATACCATAGGCCTCGGAAGAGGAAGGTCAATGGTAGATACTACTAGACTAGTGATACACATACTTCTCTTCGCACACATGCCGGGATCGGCCGCGATACTAGAACAATCTTCGCAAACATGCCTGGAATGGCCGCGAACTATACTTTAATCTTCGCAAACATGCCTGGAGGGCCGCGATACAAATATACCTAGTCTAGTAAACATGGGAAACCCCCACTAAACTTCGCAAACATGCCTAGAGGGCCGCGATGATATTACATACGATACATGACTACTAAACGAACTACGATTTACAATACGAAAACTATAACTGAATAACCTACTGTGAACTCGCTCAACTAGTTGTTGACTCTCTGTTACATGCCTTGCAGGACCTTAGGTACTTTTGGAGCTTGCACGGGAGGCACGGTCGTTGTGGACATGGATCGTGAAATGTGTTGTTAAACATTATGACATTTTGTACTTAAACTTATGTTGGGTTTTACTTTAAATGCTTCCGCTACACACTTGTTTATATTTGGTTTTGGAAACACCTATCGTATTGATGAATGACTTTTACTATATACTTATGTTCAATATGATTGGTGGCTCGATCCTGGTCATGTCACGCCTCCAAGCGGTGGTACTCCGCGTGTGGATTTTGGGGGTGTGACAGATTGGTATCAGAGCCATTGGTTATAGAGAACTCGGTTTTAATAAGGGGAAAACGTTTTTATTAAAATCAGACTATAACCAGAACAGTGCTCAACGATCCACAACGACGCCTCGCTCCACGTGCAAGACTCAACATCCTAGGTAATATGGTACATGTTTTATTACCTACTTGCTAGAATTGCATAGAACTTTGCTCAGGGTATGCTTAGATAAACGTAACACTATTGCATGAGAATACTTGTTTGCTCACTCTCTTCTGTCATCGCACTACTCGAGAACCTTTCTCACTTATGCTATCTTTGCTATGAAGATCATGTCTGGACGTATCAACATGACACAAGCCCAGTTGACGGCTCTTATTAACGAACAAGTTGCTGCGGCAGTTGCAGCCGCACAAGCAGGAGGTCAACCACCTGTTTGCACCTTCAAAACTTTCATGGACTGTCGTCCTACTACTTTTAGTGGCACGGAAGGAGCAGTTGGACTCCTCCATTGGTTTGAAAAGCTCGAGTCAGTTTTTGAAATGTGTGAATGCCCTGAGGCTCGCAGGGTGAAGTACGCCACTGGTACTCTTGAAGGCATTGCGCTGACTTGGTGGAATGCGCAAGTTCAGATGTTAGGGTTGGCTGTTGCTAACGCCACACCCTGGAATGATTTCAAGGAGTTGATCAAAGAGGAATACTGTAGCCGTGATGATATTCATAAGCTGGAGGTAGAGTTTTACCACTTGAAAATGACAGGGTCAGAAATTGAAGCGTACACCAGAAGATCGAATGAGTTGGCTATTTTGTGTCCTACTATGGTGGACCCTCCCATTAAGCGTATCGAACTGTATCTCAATGGTCTGGTGCCGGAGATTCAAAGTCACGTAACCTCAGCAAATCTTGGCACCATTCAGCAGATCGTCAAGTTGGCTCATCGCCTCACCGATCAGGCAGTGGAACAGAACAGGCTGCCTAAACGTATCAACGCTACTACTACCGTTACCACTCCAGCTACTCCTGCTAATCCCAGTGACAACAAGCGGAAATGGGAAGGGGATTCCAGCAGGGGTTCAGCTACTGTACACTCTCAAGCACAGCAGCAGCGCAAGACTAGTGATTACCAGAGTCCGAGTCAGCAATCGTCTGGTGGTCAGGGGCAGAGTGGATATCGGGGAACTCATCCACTGTGTAACAGGTGCAACAAACACCACAGTGGTCAGTGTCGTAGAGGCCGCTGTCAGAGATGTCTAAGGGTAGGTCATGAAGCTAAAGATTGCAGGAGCTCAAGGCCTGCGAATCAGAACCAGCAACAACAGCCACCCGTTCCACGAAACCAGTCACAGCAACAACAGCAAGGAAATAAGACATGCTTTCAGTGTGGGGCTGAAGGTCATTTCAAGCGGAACTGCCCCCAGTTAAACCAGAATCAGAACAACAACAACAATAATCAGGGCAGTGGGAACAACAATGGGGGAAACAACAACAACAATGGTGCAAAGGGTCGTGTATTTGTGATTGGTCAGAGTGACGCAAGGAACGATCCTCATGTGGTTATGGGTAAGTTTCTTCTCGACGACTTTTATGTTACTGTACTATTTGATTCGGGTGCGGATACCAGTTATATGTCTCTGAAAGTTAGTCAAATGCTTAAACGCGCACCAACACTTTTGAACACCAAACATGTCGTAGAGTTAGCTAACGGTAAAAGTCTAGAGGCCACACACATAGTTCAGGGTTGTAATCTTATCCTCGCTGGTCAGACTTTCTCTATCGATCTCATTCCTATAACTCTGAGTAGTTTTGATGTCGTCATTGGTATGGATTGGTTATCCCAACAACAAGCAGAGATCCTATGCAAGGAGAAGATCATTCGTATTCCCCGTACTGGCAAAGAACCTCTCGAAGTTCAAGGCGATAAGAGTGGTGTCGTGAGTGGCATCATCTCCTTCTTGAAGGCTCAGAAGTGTCTGCGAAAGGGCCACATAGCTATTTTAGCACTCGTTACTGATACATCGACGACAGAGAAAAAGATTGGGGATATTCCTGTAGTACGCGACTTTCCTCAAGTGTTTCCTGAAGAGTTACCTGGGTTACCGCCCCATCGCCAGGTCGAATTTCAGATCGAGCTAGCTCCAGGAGCAGCACCCATAGCTCGAGCGCCTTACCGCTTAGCTCCAACTGAACTGGAAGAACTGCTAAGCAATTGCAAGAACTTTTGGAAAAGGGTTTCATACGTCCTAGCTCTTCGCCCTGGGGAGCTCCAGTACTATTTGTGAAGAAGAAAGACGGTACCTTTCGTATGTGCATAGATTACCGCGAACTGAACAAGGTGACGGTGAAGAATCGTTATCCACTTCCACGCATCGACGACTTATTCGACCAGTTGCAAGGGTCGAGCTATTACTCAAAGATTGACCTGAGGTCAGGTTACCATCAACTGAGAGTCCGGGATGAGGACGTCTCCAAAACAGCATTCAGAACTCGCTACGGCCATTACGAGTTTTTGGTCATGCCATTCGGGCTAACGAACGCGCCTGCGGTTTTCATGGATCTTATGAACAGGGTGTGCAAACCTTATCCTGACAAGTTTGTTATTGTTTTCATTGATGACATCCTGATCTATTCGAAGAATCGGGAGGAACATGAGCAGCATTTACGACTTATTCTGGAACTCCTTCGAACGGAACAGCTGTACGCTAAGTTTTAAAAATGCGACTTCTGGCTTCGTGAAGTCCACTTTCTAGGCCACGTGGTAAACAAGGATGGGAT
>JARYGA010059788.1:49351-82169 GCA_030545235.1 Helianthus tuberosus
AGATGTAAGTCTTACTGAAAAACCTAAAGAATACACTTCAAGAGTTCAACAACGGTTAAACAAGAAAAAAGGTTACAGTTCTGGTTCTGGTTTTCAAAAGAAACCTAACCATAACGGTAATTTCAAAAAGAAAGGATTGGGTTTTATTCCACCTAAAAATTATAGACATGAAAAAACTTCTAAAACAAATACAAAATTTGTTTCAGGGACAAGCTGTGAAGAGGAATCAAAAAGCTCATTCTGGAAGCAATCAAACAGAGAATTCCTTGCCAAGAAGCAAGAGGTTATGAAGAGTGAAGCTAATCAGAAAAAAGAGACTAGAACCTGTTACAAATGCAATGAAGTGGGTCACACTGCATGGAACTGTCCAAAAGCAATAAAGACAAAACAGGGAGTCTCTTACAAACTAAAAGAAAAAGTTGTTGAGAAAAATGAATCACTAATTGAAAATTTTAAAATTTTTGAAAATTCAACATATGAAGTTGGTGAGTGTTCAAAGACAAATTTTTATAAAAAGAGAGTTGAGCATGACAACCAAATGTGGGTTGTTAAAAAGTTTCATGAAGCTGTTAAGAAGTTTGATGAGAAATCTGGCGATAAATCTGATTCCACAAAGTCAGATGAGCCACAGGTTGAGGTAAAAGAAGAAAACTCAGTGCCTCCAATGGATGATGTTCATTTTCCACCATTGTGAGCTGAGAATTTTAAATCAAAAGTTGGAAAGGTTGAGATCTCGAATCAATTCTATTATGAGAAGAAAGAATTTGATGTTGAGAAAGTGTTTAATGGAAATGTTAAAAAGATTTTTGTGAAAATGGTCGAGGGAAAGGCTAAAGGGGTAAAGGACTTTTATGAAACAAAGAAAGCAACTTATTACCCAAGTGAAGTTGAGGAAGAAGCATCCAAGTTTCGTCAGGCTTGGATGGCAGTTTTTAACAAGTAAAATCCTGACTTGCCGGAACTCCCAAGTTTTTTTTTGGGTAAAGGGTTACCCCGGTAAATTTTATAAAACAACGAAATTAAGTACAAGGGTGTGCCAAAGCGACCACACCTACTAGACTTGGCATACCAAGACTAGGAAACAAACAAAAAGCCATAGGCCAAACAACTAAACAAAAACAGCCAAACAAAACTACCACACCAGTCAGACACTAACTAGACCCGACTAAATGAAATCCTCAGCCCGGGTCTTCATCCATAGCCCTTGACGGGATCTGCCACTTCTTCAGAACTCGGTTGTGATCAGCATATCCTTGGAACTTGAAGCCCATCAACCGAAGACGCACGGAGTTTTTAATTTTCTCTGACACTTGATTAGCTGAACAATGAAGCCGGAGAATAATCGGTTATTTCTTTCTTGCAAAACAAAATAAACCGAAGCCGCTACCACCAACTTGCAAACAATTTGCTCCAATCTCGTTGAGTTCGAGTATTGGTCCATCCACGCCAAAACTGAATTCCACGACTCATTAACATAATTCATATCCACCATAGATTTAACACTCACCCAAACCTGCAAAGCAAACTTGCATGCGAAAAAAAGATGGTCTCTAGAGTCACGATCATGCTGACATAAAGGACAGCACATTAATCTTAGGTTTGTTTCACTACCCGCTTCCCAGACTTTCAACCGGTCTTGAGTCTTCAACTTATTCTTGATCACTAACCATAGCTGAAAAGAATGCCTCTGGATACATTGACTGAACCAGACCATATTTGCCCAGCTAACTGGATTGTTACGCAAACGAATGGTATGCCAAACTTCCAACGAACTAAATTGCCGTTCATTCCCCTCCAAATCTTTCCACACCGTGCGATCATGTAATTGTGAATTATTTTGATCAATTGTCAAGCCAATTAAAACTGGGTACATATCATACCAAGCTTGGGGCCATCTCCATTGACCGTTAGCATCTAAGATATCCGCCACAGAAGACTGAAGATTGAAGCCAGCATTTGCAATGTGTCGCGGAGTAATAAATGCCCTAAGTGGGCTCAAGTGACACCAGTTATCGCTCCAGGCATTTGTTTGTAATCCACTCCGAATGACCTTCCAAATGAATGGCCGAACCATATTGCGAATCGATAAAATCTTCCTCCAACCCCAACTAACGGAACCCCTACATTGGACCTCCCAAAAATTTTGATTCTTTAATTTATGAGCATAAATCCATTGCACCCATAGAGATTTCCGTCTAACAAGGATACTCCAAATATGTTTCGTGATAAGGGCTCTATTTACATCACCAATTCTCCGAATTCCTAAGCCACCCTCCGCCTTAGGAAGACATATATCGGTCCATGCCACTTTTGCTTTAATTTTCCCAGCACTCCCGGCATTCCAAAGGAACCTACGAATTCGTTTTTCCAGCTCATTGACAACCCGAGCCGGGATAACAAAAACCGAGGCCCAATATATGTGCATAGAAGAGAGGACTGAGTTGATAAGCTGAACTCTACCCGCAAAAGATAGCGATTTTGTCATCCAATTATTAACTTTCTTATCCAAACGGTCCACTAAGAGCTTACATTCCCCAGCGCCTAACTTTGAAGAGATTTGTCACACCCCGACCACGTAGAACATACAAAACGTGGCGGAAATATCGGGGAGTGTTGTAACAGAATTAATTGTTTCAAATCCATGGCAATTGAAGTTTCGTTTTATTGATTTAAAAGTGTTACAATGTCTTAACAAACAAGGAAATACAACATAATTAACTAGTCTTGTATCTTTTATTGTCACTAAAGCCCAAGTCTGTCTATGTGTATCTTGATCATCTTATGCAACAGTTCCTGAAAAACACATGTGAAAATAGGTACGTCAGCATAAAAATGCCTGTGAGATACATAGGTTTTGTGAAAATAGGTTCCATGACTTATGTTTGAGAAAATGTTTAGTCATGAACCTTGTTATTTGCTTTGTTTTGTAAATCATTTGAAAAACAATGAGTTCAGATGATATGTATAAATAAGTGAATAATGTATGGTTAAATGAATAACCATAGTAAAATGGATTTGTATAAGATAAGTTGTTTGTAAAACAATGTCTTGTGAAAAGTATGTTATTTGTATAAAATGTTATATGTCTCAAACTGAAATGATTCAAATAACGCTACGATATGTAATACCATACAAACACTTATATATAGGAAGTACCAGCGGCGTATCCACCATGCTTGCATCATATTACACACGCATCGTTACTTAATCACTTAATCAAACCAAACTAACCAATGTAAGAAGTCTATGTTTAAATCAATTGTCAAATGTATTGGGTAATATGTCAAAGTGTTCATGTCAAGATGTAAATCATATCAAAATGTCTATGTCAAATATCCATGTCAAATGTCTATGTCAAATATCCATGTCAAATGTCTATGTCAAAATGTCATGTATGGCAAGTGAAATGTCTCAACTAAACCATATGCACAAAACAAAGTATTGAAGTAAAACTTGGTTTAAATCAAAGTTATGTTTTGTGGGAAATGCATGATCAAATGTCAATCATGTTAAAATGTCTATGCCGAAATGTCTATGTCGAATGTCTATGTCAAAATGTCATGTAAAACGATGTACTAAGTAATGCACACAATTGGGCACACCTAGCATGAAATGTCATAAAATCATGTACTATAATGTACTAACGAACATAGCAGTATATGATGTTAAAACAGGAAAGCATGAAAGTAACAAGTAGGCACATGTGTTCCACCCCAAAACAGTTTGGAAAACAGTAAAAGAGGGGTCTATGTACTCACTTGAGATTGCTCAGTAGTCCTTGAGTAACAACTAAACAATGCTAGAGATCGCGGATATCAAACGGCACCTAGTATAGGTAGCTACATTAATAAACCGGACCTAAATCGGAAGATCGGGTAGTATTAGGGTTTGTAAACCAAACGAGTGTAGAGACTCGTGTCATTTGGTTTAACAAAGCCTACATACTAAATGAAACTTAACCTAAGTGTCTACGACCCATTACGACCCGTTTAGGTAGCTTATGCTACTTTAACGCGTCGTTCGCGTGAAACGCGTTCGGACCGCCTAACTAGCCCTATGACAAGTGTTATATGCCTAAACATATTACATAATCAGTTATGTGACAAAGGTTTAGGTTACATATGCTTAATTACCAATTATACATGAAAAGGGTATTCTGGTAATTTACCTAAGGCATATAAACTACCTATCATACAACTACTTAAACGATGTGACCATAGGGTATAACCTCGGAAGGTTATTCCCTACCTACTATG
The DNA here is from genome assembly GCA_030545235.1 of Helianthus tuberosus. Taxonomy (NCBI): domain Eukaryota; kingdom Viridiplantae; phylum Streptophyta; class Magnoliopsida; order Asterales; family Asteraceae; genus Helianthus; species Helianthus tuberosus. The sequence goes on from JARYGA010059788.1 coordinate 53,608, forward strand.
GTCACCTAATGTGTTTGGTCGGATCCTAATGATCGACCAAACTGGGTCGGGTTCGAGGTATAAGCGATTCATTAGATCGCTTACCCTACGACCCTAGACAACGTGGTAATCAGTGGGCATAGTCCCAAGGGACTATGACCATCGTGATTACAATCACGTTGCGAAGTTCAAACGAACTTCGCATTGACCATTACTGGTCAACGCTGAAAGTCAAACAAAGTTTGACTTTCGGACTCGAAAAGCAATAAAATAAGGAAAAGAACGAAAGAATACTTACGAAGGGTCCCCGAATGCTAAACTCGATTCAAAAATCTCAGGTATGAAACAAATGTTTCAACTTAGAGTTTCTCAAATCAAGTTTCTAGTGATTTTAGCAATGGGGGGTATGGGGTATTTATAGGAATACCCGAACCGTTAAGATCGTTTCATGGAAAACGTGCCTTAATCCCATCCGTACATGTGTTGCAAAGTTATGGTGTTTAGGTGTTTAAATTCCATCCATACATGTGTTGCAAAGTTATGGTGTTTAGGTGCTTAAATTCCATCCATACATGTGTTGCAAAGTTATGGTGCCTAAATTCCATCCTTATCCGCTGACTAAGCATGTTTAGAATGTGTGGTTGTGAATTAAACAACGGCTAATACATCGAATCTGGTCCCGAATGCGAAAAACTGAGTTTCTGAATGTTTTCTTATGGCGAACACTAAAATAAAATATTTTAGTGCTTACATAAATTTTTGGATGTCCGGATGTATTCAGAACGTAAGTTATGCGCGAAAATGCAAACTTGTGCACTTTTTGACACTTTTAGTCCCTGAATGACCCAAAAGTTTATTTTAGCACACCGAACCCATTAAAGCCTATTTCTAAGCTATGTAAAGGATATTTATGGTGTGTTTAACTTATGGTCATGTTCCGGAATGTCTGTTACAGTTCAAATTGGCATACTTTCGCAGTTTGTCAACTTTAGTCCCTGTAAGCGATTAAACTTGATTTCACCACACCAAACCTTCCAAAACTTATATATAAGTTATGTAAAGGTTATTTAAGGTATGTTAAGCCTATTTCACTATTCCGGAGTGTTCGTTGCATTAAACTGGTTATATTTACGCATTAGTGCGTGTATAACCTTCCAGAAAGCGATTTAGAGCTTGAAATTGAACAAGAGTTAATATGTGTAAACGATACACATATTTTTACAAATCCCAAGCATGAAATACAATATTTCATTGGTTTGGCATTTGTTTGATGGTCGCAGTGACACGGGTGTCACAAGATTAGTGGCACTCCTAAGTATCGAACAGGCAAGGACCCTTCCTGAAACGGCATTTCATTAAGAATTTCAGATTTGACCTGTTGAGGAACATTACAAAAGAACACCGTGCTTTTGGCCTGACTCGGGACAAGACCCGACATACTCGTGAATAACTCCAAAGCGGCTTTAATCTTCCTAACCGAATGAACACTCCCATGAACGAAAATAAAGAGGTCATCAGCAAAGGAGACATTTATTATTCGTTGTTTCATACAATGAGCGTGGAACTTAAAAGAAGGGCTTGAACGAGCATTCTTTTGGAGCAATAAGGTAAGAACCTCCATAACGAGAGTGAACAGGTACGGAGACATTGGATCCCCTTGTCGAAGACCCCTTTTACCTTTAAAAAAACCATGAAGATTACCGTTTATGCTTAATGAATACGTAGCCGTAGTGACACACGCCATAATCTATTTCACCATCGTCTTGTGAAAACCAAACTTGTTAAGAATCTTCTCCAGGTAGGACCAACTAACTGTATCATACGCCTTCTGAATGTCGATTTTAAACGCACATCTAGGAGGGCCTTTATTCAAGTGATAGTTGTGCATCAACTCCTGAGTTAACAGAATGTTATCAGAAATCCGTCTGCCTGGGACAAAAGCAGATTGGTTAATACTAACCAAAGACTCCAAGCTCCCTTTTACCCTATCCGTAATAATCTTGCTAATGCATTTGTAAAGAACATTACAGCATGAAATACGCCGATAATCAAGAACAGAGTCAGGGGTATCCACTTTAGGAATAAGGGCCAAGATTGTGTGATTTAACTGTTTCAGGATTTTGCCATTGCCAAAAAAATCTAGAACTGCATTCGTTACCTCATTACCCACTATTTCCCAAGCATGCTTAAAGAAGGCTGACGTATAACCATCTGGGCCAGGAGCTTTGTTTTCGCTTATACTGAACATAGCATTCTTTACTTCTTCCCGCGTAACCTGGCGGACCATATTAACTGCGTCATCCGGATTAACAACATTAACAAAAACGTCATCCATATTCACGTTAGTAACCGGATCCTCCTTTCCTAAAAACGCTGAATAATGATCTACAAGAGCGGTCACAGCTTCATCACCTTCAAACCGATTGCCAGCCACATCCCTAATGCATTGAATTTTGGTTCGATTATTTCTGCATTTAACAGTATTGTGAAAGAAAGCCGTGTTAGAATCCCCAGCACAGAGCCATTCCACCTTCGACTTTTGTTTCAAAAAACATTCCTCGTCATAAGCAGCAATTTTGAACTCCTGAAGGCACTCGAGCTCCATTTTCCGAATATTCTCATCCATCGGATTAGCATCAACCTTCTCCTGGATATCATCTAGCTTCATGCGAAGCTCAAGAACTCTTCTATGTAGGTTACCTTGTTGGAAAAGGATTTTTCTGAGACCTGGTTTCAGGTTTTTTAGCTTACTAACGACCGAGAACATTGCAAACCCATCAATCGTTTTCGCCCATTGTTGCTCCACACAGCATTTAAATTCAGGTTTTGAGACAATAAAGTTTGCAAACTTAAACGGCTTAGGCCGAGAATTGTTAGACGTATTGGTCAGCTTCAAAATGCACGGAGTATGATCAGAGACTCGATACGGGTGATAAATAACGAAAGCATCCGGAAATAAATCTAGACACTTAACATTACTCATTACTCTATCAATTTTCCTCAGCAAACCGATCCCTTCCTTCGGCTTCTGGTTCCAAGTGAAATGAATACCATGGCCCTTAACATCAAGAAGCTCCGTTTCTTCAATACATTCACAAAATTCCCGCATGCCTATCGATTGACTAGAAGGACCAAATAACGAGTCATCCGCGTGGAGAGCTGAATTAAAATCCCCCATGACGAACCATGCCTTATCCATACACAAAAGCTTATGTTTACATAAATCCTCCCAAAGGCTTCTTCGTTCTTGGTACTTGTTTTTCGCATAGACAAAAGAACAGAAAATACTCGAATTATCGTGTTTGGACCAGATTTGTGAGTGTATAACTTGATCTGTTTGAGACAAAATCATAATATCCACCAAATCACTATCCCAACCAAGAATAATTCTAGCCCCCCGATCACATAATGTGACAACTCGAGTTTCCAAGATTTCCATCTTCGCATTTTAGTGCACGTTATTTTTTTTTATTTTATTTGTTTATGTTGTTTGTTTACACGACTCGTTGTTTCACAACGCTTACATTTGTAATACGTTATATCGTATTTCGATTGAGATTTTATACTTGGGATCCATGATATTTATTATATGTGAGTGTGTGTTAATAAGGTTTTGTATTAATTAACATGTTGAAAATAGATGGAACTCTTACTGAAAACAAGTACCCATGAAATCACCCAAGTGGTGAAAACACTTTATGTGTTTTCGTCCACTGATGACCAACAAAAACAACAAATGGGCTTTTGGCCCAGTGGGGTATACTAGATATTTATATTATCACAAAACTTCTCAGAGAAGTTTCACACTTATCAAACCTTATCTTATCACATTGTTTTTCTCTCTCTACCTCTGAAAACCCAACAAAGAGAATTCCTCATTAGAAACCAAACCTCTGTTTAATTCACGGTTAGTGATTTACATGATTCAGTTGGTTTAGATGCTTATCGCATGATTTTGGATGTTTAATTGTTATATATGAATATACATATGTGGTTGTTCACAAACTGTTATATATATTAGATGAGCTATTCGATTATATGTGCCTGTATATTGGATGAATTGATCAACAGTAAGTATCTGTTAATGAAAGATATGCTGATTTAGATATAGTCTTGATCTCAATGATTTGGTAGTTTATCTGTTACATATCATATCATGATTTGATTTAATGATTTCATTTATAACTAATCATGTAACCGTAATAAGATTAGAGTTGCTGGGTTTTATATGAACTGTGTTGTTGATGATGATAGAACTGGCGAAATCCCAAGACTCACGAAAACACCCCCACCATTTTTAAAATGGACGAAATCACTTAAGTGATTTCGGCCCAAACAGTTCCGGCCCATGTGGGTGATTTCGGCCCATGTGAGGGATTTCGATCCTTAAGGGATTTCGGCTAAAGGTGTTTTCGGCTCTTAAGGGTTTTCGGCCATAGGGATTTCGGCACTTATGTGTTTTCGGCACTAGGGTGTGTTCGGCAACATGTGTACTGTTAATAATTATTGTCATTAAATATGTTATTCAATTAAACTAATCACTTGAATAACTCAGTTAGTTTATTTAACTTTGTTAAATATGTATTTTGAGAACTTCATTGTTTGAGTAACTCTGTTAGATGACAATTCTGTTAAGTTGATTAACTGGGTTAACTGACTTACTCTGTTTGTTTATTATTTCAATGAAGTGGATTAATTCTGTTATTCCATGAAATCTGTTAACTTTATTTACTTAGTTAATTTGCTAGATGTCAACTCTGTTAAATGTATGGATGCGATTAACTGCTTATGTTGCATGAAATGAACTGTCAAACACTCCATGATATTACTGTGACACTAGTTCCATGTGAAACTTTACAAACAATGTGAACTGATTGAGTATACGTGCACTATAGGACTTGACTGATTTAATTGTGAGCACTTAACTTAGCATACCGAGCAAAACAAGGTTAGTTCACACTCTTTCTAAGGCATGGGATTCCCGGTGATTTGGGAATGGGTTAAGAAATTAAAATGGAACCTACATATTCTCCTTGGGTAGGATATGTACCGCCATCCTCCATGGGTAGGATGCCAATATTAATCCTGCGTATTCTCCTTGGGTAGAATACATACGTTCGTCCTCCTTGGTTAGGACAACAACCTTAACGCATGCTCGTCCTCCTTGGGTAGGACAACAACCTTAACGTACGTAAAACCTAGGTACACTCACACTCGCTACGGTCCTTGGATCAAGAAGGGCGCGTACAAATACGACTAGTCTACACATGGGAAGCCCCCACTAATAATCGCACAGATGCCTGGATTGGCCGCGATGAGGATTAATACGATACATGGTTTACTAAACGAACATACAATTTACGATATGAACATTATAACTAAATAACCAACTGTGAACTCGCTCAACTAGTTGTTGACTCTCTGTTACATGCCTTGCAGGACTTTAGGTACTTTTGGAGCTTGCACGGGAGGCACGGTCGTTGTGGACATGGATCGTGAATGTGTTGTTAAACATTATGACATTTTGTACTTAAACCTATGTTGGGTTTTACATTATTGCTTCCGCTACACACATGTTTATATTTGGTTTTGGGGAACACCTATCGTATTGATGAATGACTTTTACTATATACTTATGTTCAATATGATTGGTGGCTTGATCCTGGTCATGTCACGCCTCCAAGCGGTGGTACTCCGCGTGTGGATTTTGGGGGTGTGACACATAACCCCCCATTTGACGTCCAACTCCACCTTCTAAAGACATTTTTACAAACTCTATCCAGATTAGCGACTTCCACATGTGATTCTAGGATAGCACATACCGAGACCTTATTTTCTGAAAGCATTACACGAACCTCACTTTGTTTCAGGGGTTAGTTCAAACCCCTTATATTCCAAGAAAGGATGCTAACCATGGAGACCGTTATGACCGGGAGTGCTTGCCCCCTCAGTATCCTTTTCCAGGTTATCATTTTTCATAAACTCAGCCGTTTCCGTAGGAATTATCTCCACCACCTCCTCATCATTCTTAGTTTGCCTCCCCTTATTATTGTTACCAGTTTCCGTCACAGCATTATCATCCTTTATGTGACAACTCGAGTTTCCAAGATTCCATCTTCGCATTTAGTGCACGTTAATTTTTATTTTATTTTATTGTTTATGTTGTTTGTTACACGACTCGTTGTTTCACAACGCTCACCTTTGTAATACGTTATCTCGTATTTCGATTGATATTTTATGCTTGGGATCCATAATATTTATTATATGTGAGTGTGTGTTATTAAGGTTTGTATTAATTAACATGTTAAATAAGGATGGATCTCTTACTGAAAACAAGTACTTATGAAATCACCCACTCATGAAAACACTTTGAGTGTTTTCGTCTAACATGGGCCCAAACGAAAACAGAGACTGGGCCTTGGCCCAGTGGGGTATTGAGATATTTTATAAACAATCTTCTCAGAGAAGTTTCACATTTACCAAACCATATCTTATCACAATTGTTTCTCTCTCTATCTCTGAAACCCACAAAGAGTTCCTCATTTGAAGCAAAAACCTCTGTTTAATCCTTGGTTAGTGATTTCATGATTCAAGTTGTTTCTTGTTGCATATCGTATGATTTTGGATGTTTAATCATGATGTATGTATACATTTATATATGTGATTATGTGATTGATCATTGTGTGATTGTTAGATAATTATTATCTATGAACTGTCTGAATATTGGATGTTTGGATCAACAGTGAGTATATGTTATGAATGATAAACTGATGGAATCATGTTCTAGATTTCACAATGATATGGTAATGTATTTGTTACATATTTGATTAAATGATTTCAAGTTTATCAGATCATGTAACTGTAATGGAAATTATAGTTGCTGGGTTTTTTAAGTTACAGTAAGTATTTGTGGAAGATGATGATGCTCACGAAAACACCCCCCACATTAATCAACTGGACGAAATCACATAAAGTGATTTCGGCCCAAAGGGGGTTTTCGGCTATAAGGGGATTTCGGCCCAACCTAGATTTCGGCCCACTTAAGTGATTTCGGCTAAAGGTGTTTTCGGCCATAGGGGTTTTCGGCCATAAGGATTTCGGCACTTATGTGTTTTCGGCACTAGAGTGTGTTTGGCAACTTATATACTGTTAATAATTAATGTCATTAAATATGTTATTCAATTAAACTAATCACTTGAATAACTCAGTTAGTTTATTTAACTTTGTTAAATATGTATTTTGAGAACTTCATTGTTTGAGTAACTCTGTTAGATGACAATTCTGTTAAGTTGATTAACTGGGTTAACTGACTTACTCTCTGTTTGTTTATGATTTCAATGAAGTGGATTAATTTTGTTATTCCATGAAATCTGTTAACTTTATTTACTTAGTTAATTTGCTAGATGTCAACTCTGTTAAATGTATGGATGCGATTAACTGCTTATGTTGCATGATATGAACTGTCAAACACTCCATGATATTACTGTGACACTAGTTCCATGTGAAACTTTACAAACAATGTGAACTGATTGAGTATACGTGCACTATAGGACTTGACTGATTTAATTGTGAGCACCTAACTTAGCATACCGAGCAAACAAGGTGAGTTCACACTTCTACAAAGGCATGGGATTCCCGGGGTTGGGAATGGGTTGATTGATTGATTATTTAAGCTTAAGAGTTATCGGAATTACATACCATAGGCCTCGGAAGAGGAAGGTCAATGGTAGATACTACTAGACTAGTGATACACATACTTCTCTTCGCACACATGCCGGGATCGGCCGCGATACTAGAACAATCTTCGCAAACATGCCTGGAATGGCCGCGAACTATACTTTAATCTTCGCAAACATGCCTGGAGGGCCGCGATACAAATATACCTAGTCTAGTAAACATGGGAAACCCCCACTAAACTTCGCAAACATGCCTAGAGGGCCGCGATGATATTACATACGATACATGACTACTAAACGAACTACGATTTACAATACGAAAACTATAACTGAATAACCTACTGTGAACTCGCTCAACTAGTTGTTGACTCTCTGTTACATGCCTTGCAGGACCTTAGGTACTTTTGGAGCTTGCACGGGAGGCACGGTCGTTGTGGACATGGATCGTGAAATGTGTTGTTAAACATTATGACATTTTGTACTTAAACTTATGTTGGGTTTTACTTTAAATGCTTCCGCTACACACTTGTTTATATTTGGTTTTGGAAACACCTATCGTATTGATGAATGACTTTTACTATATACTTATGTTCAATATGATTGGTGGCTCGATCCTGGTCATGTCACGCCTCCAAGCGGTGGTACTCCGCGTGTGGATTTTGGGGGTGTGACAGATTGGTATCAGAGCCATTGGTTATAGAGAACTCGGTTTTAATAAGGGGAAAACGTTTTTATTAAAATCAGACTATAACCAGAACAGTGCTCAACGATCCACAACGACGCCTCGCTCCACGTGCAAGACTCAACATCCTAGGTAATATGGTACATGTTTTATTACCTACTTGCTAGAATTGCATAGAACTTTGCTCAGGGTATGCTTAGATAAACGTAACACTATTGCATGAGAATACTTGTTTGCTCACTCTCTTCTGTCATCGCACTACTCGAGAACCTTTCTCACTTATGCTATCTTTGCTATGAAGATCATGTCTGGACGTATCAACATGACACAAGCCCAGTTGACGGCTCTTATTAACGAACAAGTTGCTGCGGCAGTTGCAGCCGCACAAGCAGGAGGTCAACCACCTGTTTGCACCTTCAAAACTTTCATGGACTGTCGTCCTACTACTTTTAGTGGCACGGAAGGAGCAGTTGGACTCCTCCATTGGTTTGAAAAGCTCGAGTCAGTTTTTGAAATGTGTGAATGCCCTGAGGCTCGCAGGGTGAAGTACGCCACTGGTACTCTTGAAGGCATTGCGCTGACTTGGTGGAATGCGCAAGTTCAGATGTTAGGGTTGGCTGTTGCTAACGCCACACCCTGGAATGATTTCAAGGAGTTGATCAAAGAGGAATACTGTAGCCGTGATGATATTCATAAGCTGGAGGTAGAGTTTTACCACTTGAAAATGACAGGGTCAGAAATTGAAGCGTACACCAGAAGATCGAATGAGTTGGCTATTTTGTGTCCTACTATGGTGGACCCTCCCATTAAGCGTATCGAACTGTATCTCAATGGTCTGGTGCCGGAGATTCAAAGTCACGTAACCTCAGCAAATCTTGGCACCATTCAGCAGATCGTCAAGTTGGCTCATCGCCTCACCGATCAGGCAGTGGAACAGAACAGGCTGCCTAAACGTATCAACGCTACTACTACCGTTACCACTCCAGCTACTCCTGCTAATCCCAGTGACAACAAGCGGAAATGGGAAGGGGATTCCAGCAGGGGTTCAGCTACTGTACACTCTCAAGCACAGCAGCAGCGCAAGACTAGTGATTACCAGAGTCCGAGTCAGCAATCGTCTGGTGGTCAGGGGCAGAGTGGATATCGGGGAACTCATCCACTGTGTAACAGGTGCAACAAACACCACAGTGGTCAGTGTCGTAGAGGCCGCTGTCAGAGATGTCTAAGGGTAGGTCATGAAGCTAAAGATTGCAGGAGCTCAAGGCCTGCGAATCAGAACCAGCAACAACAGCCACCCGTTCCACGAAACCAGTCACAGCAACAACAGCAAGGAAATAAGACATGCTTTCAGTGTGGGGCTGAAGGTCATTTCAAGCGGAACTGCCCCCAGTTAAACCAGAATCAGAACAACAACAACAATAATCAGGGCAGTGGGAACAACAATGGGGGAAACAACAACAACAATGGTGCAAAGGGTCGTGTATTTGTGATTGGTCAGAGTGACGCAAGGAACGATCCTCATGTGGTTATGGGTAAGTTTCTTCTCGACGACTTTTATGTTACTGTACTATTTGATTCGGGTGCGGATACCAGTTATATGTCTCTGAAAGTTAGTCAAATGCTTAAACGCGCACCAACACTTTTGAACACCAAACATGTCGTAGAGTTAGCTAACGGTAAAAGTCTAGAGGCCACACACATAGTTCAGGGTTGTAATCTTATCCTCGCTGGTCAGACTTTCTCTATCGATCTCATTCCTATAACTCTGAGTAGTTTTGATGTCGTCATTGGTATGGATTGGTTATCCCAACAACAAGCAGAGATCCTATGCAAGGAGAAGATCATTCGTATTCCCCGTACTGGCAAAGAACCTCTCGAAGTTCAAGGCGATAAGAGTGGTGTCGTGAGTGGCATCATCTCCTTCTTGAAGGCTCAGAAGTGTCTGCGAAAGGGCCACATAGCTATTTTAGCACTCGTTACTGATACATCGACGACAGAGAAAAAGATTGGGGATATTCCTGTAGTACGCGACTTTCCTCAAGTGTTTCCTGAAGAGTTACCTGGGTTACCGCCCCATCGCCAGGTCGAATTTCAGATCGAGCTAGCTCCAGGAGCAGCACCCATAGCTCGAGCGCCTTACCGCTTAGCTCCAACTGAACTGGAAGAACTGCTAAGCAATTGCAAGAACTTTTGGAAAAGGGTTTCATACGTCCTAGCTCTTCGCCCTGGGGAGCTCCAGTACTATTTGTGAAGAAGAAAGACGGTACCTTTCGTATGTGCATAGATTACCGCGAACTGAACAAGGTGACGGTGAAGAATCGTTATCCACTTCCACGCATCGACGACTTATTCGACCAGTTGCAAGGGTCGAGCTATTACTCAAAGATTGACCTGAGGTCAGGTTACCATCAACTGAGAGTCCGGGATGAGGACGTCTCCAAAACAGCATTCAGAACTCGCTACGGCCATTACGAGTTTTTGGTCATGCCATTCGGGCTAACGAACGCGCCTGCGGTTTTCATGGATCTTATGAACAGGGTGTGCAAACCTTATCCTGACAAGTTTGTTATTGTTTTCATTGATGACATCCTGATCTATTCGAAGAATCGGGAGGAACATGAGCAGCATTTACGACTTATTCTGGAACTCCTTCGAACGGAACAGCTGTACGCTAAGTTTTAAAAATGCGACTTCTGGCTTCGTGAAGTCCACTTTCTAGGCCACGTGGTAAACAAGGATGGGATTCATGTTGATCCATCCAAGGTAGATTCGATTAAGAACTGGCCTGCACCTCGCACACCAACAGAAATACGCCAATTCTTGGGTTTGGCGGGTTATTACAGACGGTTTATCAAAGACTTCTCAAAGATTGCACAGCCGCTTACATTACTGACACAGAAAGGTGTTGTTTACCGTTGGAGTGATACACAGGAAACAGCGTTTCAGCACTTAAAGGATAGACTCTGTAGCGCACCTATCCTCTCATTGCCTGAAGGCACGGACGATTTTGTAGTCTACTGCGACGCATCTATCCAAGGTCTTGGATGTGTGTTGATGCAGCGGGATAAAGTCATTGCTTATGCTTCACGCCAACTTAAGATTCACGAACGGAATTACACTACACATGATTTAGAACTTGGAGCTGTTGTCTTTGCACTCAAGATATGGAGACATTATCTGTATGGCACCAAGTGCACCATCTACACCGATCACAGGAGTCTTGAGCATATCTTCAAGCAGAAAGAATTGAACATGCGACAACGTAGATGGGTTGAACTACTGAACGATTACGAATGTGCTATAAAGTACCATCCGGGCAAAGCCAATGTGGTGGCCGACGCCCTCAGTCGAAAGGATACTACACCTAGGCGTGTACGAGCGTTGCAACTCACTATTCAGTCCAGTCTTCCTTCACAGATACGAGATGCTCAGGTAGAAGCATTGAAACCAGAAAACGTCAGGGCTGAAGCCCTACGCGGCTCAAGGCAACGGTTAGAACAAAGGGCAGACGGCGCCTACTATGTAACAGGACGCATCTGGGTCCCACTCTATGGTAATTTACGCGAGCTTGTAATGGATGAAGCTCATAAGTCTCGCTACTCAGTACATCCTGGTTCGGATAAGATGTACCACGACCTCAGAACTACATATTGGTGGCCTAGCATGAAGGCCCACATAGCAACTTACGTTAGCAAGTGTTTGACTTGTGCGAGAGTCAAAGCGGAATATCAGAAACCATCAGGCCCACTCCAACAACCTGAGATACCACAATGGAAATGGGAACAAATTTCCATGGATTTTGTTACTGGCCTACCTAGATCTCAGCGTGGGAATGATACTATTTGGGTGATCGTGGATCGACTCACAAAGTCTGCTCACTTCTTGGCTATCAAGGAAACGGATAAGTTCTCCACTCTAGCAGACGTATACCTTAAGGAAGTTGTCTCGAGGCACGGGGTGCCCACATCTATTATCTCTGATCGTGATGCACGTTTTACTTCAGAACTGTGGCAAGCAATGCACAAATCTTTTGGCTCTCGACTAGACATGAGCACAGCTTATCATCCTCAGACAGATGGGCAGTCTGAGCGCACTATTCAAACTCTAGAGGACATGCTTCGGGCGTGCGTAATTGACTTTGGCAAGGGCTGGGAAAAACATCTGCCACTTGTGGAATTTTCGTACAACAACAGTTACCACACCAGCATTAAAGCTGCTCCGTTTGAGGCATTGTACGGACGTAAATGCCGATCACCTCTTTGTTGGGCAGAGGTGGGTGACAGTCAGATCACAGGTCCTGAAATGGTAGTTGATACTACGGAAAAGATTGCTCAAATACGACAACGCATGGCGGCAGCTCGTGACCGTCAGAAAGCTTACGCCGATAAAGACAGGAAATTACTCGAGTTCCAGGTTGGGGATCGAGCACTACTCAAAGTTTCACCCTGGAAGGGTGTTGTTCGTTTTGGCAAACGAGGCAAGCTCAATCCACGATACGTTGGACCATTTGAAGTCATAGAAAAGATAGGCAAAGTGGCCTACAGACTGAACTTACCAGCTGAACTCAGTGCAGTTCACAACGTCTTTCATGTGTCGAATCTGAAGAAGTGGCAGTCAGATGAGACCTTCATAGTTCCTTTGAAGGAGCTCACTATCGACGAACGGTTGCATTTCGTCGAAGAACTAGTTGAAATCACGGACCGGGATGTTAAGGTCCTCAAGAACACCAGAATACCTCTTGTTCGAGTTCGTTGGAACTCCCGTCGTGGCCCAGAGTTCACCTGGGAACGCGAAGACCAAATGGAACTCAAATATCCCCAGTTGTTCGAAAACAATGCAACTACTACTGAGGCTGAAGCTACTACAGAATTTCGGGAAGAAATTCCAAATCAACGGGGGGATGATGTGACACCCCAGGAAAACCAGTAACTTAGCTAGCTTCCTCAGAAACCGCATGCTAAATTTCGGGACGAAATTTCTTTCAAGTTGGGGATAATGTGACAACTCGAGTTTCCAAGATTCCATCTTCGCATTTAGTGCACGTTAATTTTTATTTTATTTTATTGTTTATGTTGTTTGTTACACGACTCGTTGTTTCACAACGCTCACCTTTGTAATACGTTATCTCGTATTTCGATTGATATTTTATGCTTGGGATCCATAATATTTATTATATGTGAGTGTGTGTTATTAAGGTTTGTATTAATTAACATGTTAAATAAGGATGGATCTCTTACTGAAAACAAGTACTTATGAAATCACCCACTCATGAAAACACTTTGAGTGTTTTCGTCTAACATGGGCCCAAACGAAAACAGAGACTGGGCCTTGGCCCAGTGGGGTATTGAGATATTTTATAAACAATCTTCTCAGAGAAGTTTCACATTTACCAAACCATATCTTATCACAATTGTTTCTCTCTCTATCTCTGAAACCCACAAAGAGTTCCTCATTTGAAGCAAAAACCTCTGTTTAATCCTTGGTTAGTGATTTCATGATTCAAGTTGTTTCTTGTTGCATATCGTATGATTTTGGATGTTTAATCATGATGTATGTATACATTTATATATGTGATTATGTGATTGATCATTGTGTGATTGTTAGATAATTATTATCTATGAACTGTCTGAATATTGGATGTTTGGATCAACAGTGAGTATATGTTATGAATGATAAACTGATGGAATCATGTTCTAGATTTCACAATGATATGGTAATGTATTTGTTACATATTTGATTAAATGATTTCAAGTTTATCAGATCATGTAACTGTAATGGAAATTATAGTTGCTGGGTTTTTTAAGTTACAGTAAGTATTTGTGGAAGATGATGATGCTCACGAAAACACCCCCCACATTAATCAACTGGACGAAATCACATAAAGTGATTTCGGCCCAAACATTTACGGCCCAAAGGGGGTTTTCGGCTATAAGGGGATTTCGGCCCAACCTAGATTTCGGCCCACTTATGTGATTTCGGCTAAAGGTGTTTTCGGCCATAGGGGTTTTCGGCCATAAGGATTTCGGCACTTATGTGTTTTCGGCACTAGAGTGTGTTTGGCAACTTATATACTGTTAATAATTAATGTCATTAAATATGTTATTCAATTAAACTAATCACTTGAATAACTCAGTTAGTTTATTTAACTTTGTTAAATATGTATTTTGAGAACTTCATTGTTTGAGTAACTCTGTTAGATGACAATTCTGTTAAGTTGATTAACTGGGTTAACTGACTTACTCTCTGTTTGTTTATGATTTCAATGAAGTGGATTAATTCTGTTATTCCATGAAATCTGTTAACTTTATTTACTTAGTTAATTTGCTAGATGTCAACTCTGTTAAATGTATGGATGCGATTAACTGCTTATGTTGCATGATATGAACTGTCAAACACTCCATGATATTACTGTGACACTAGTTCCATGTGAAACTTTACAAACAATGTGAACTGATTGAGTATACGTGCACTATAGGACTTGACTGATTTAATTGTGAGCACCTAACTTAGCATACCGAGCAAACAAGGTGAGTTCACACTTCTACAAAGGCATGGGATTCCCGGGGTTGGGAATGGGTTGATTGATTGATTATTTAAGCTTAAGAGTTATCGGAATTACATACCATAGGCCTCGGAAGAGGAAGGTCAATGGTAGATACTACTAGACTAGTGATACACATACTTCTCTTCGCACACATGCCGGGATCGGCCGCGATACTAGAACAATCTTCGCAAACATGCCTGGAATGGCCGTGAACTATACTTTAATCTTCGCAAACATGCCTGGAGGGCCGCGATACAAATATACCTAGTCTAGTAAACATGGGAAACCCCCACTAAACTTCGCAAACATGCCTAGAGGGCCGCGATGATATTACATACGATACATGACTACTAAACGAACTACGATTTACAATACGAAAACTATAACTGAATAACCTACTGTGAACTCGCTCAACTAGTTGTTGACTCTCTGTTACATGCCTTGCAGGACCTTAGGTACTTTTGGAGCTTGCACGGGAGGCACGGTCGTTGTGGACATGGATCGTGAAATGTGTTGTTAAACATTATGACATTTTGTACTTAAACTTATGTTGGGTTTTACTTTAAATGCTTCCGCTACACACTTGTTTATATTTGGTTTTGGAAACACCTATCGTATTGATGAATGACTTTTACTATATACTTATGTTCAATATGATTGGTGGCTCGATCCTGGTCATGTCACGCCTCCAAGCGGTGGTACTCCGCGTGTGGATTTTGGGGGTGTGACACTTTACCTCCATGTCGTCTATCTTCGACAAAGCCTCAAACGAATTCCGGGTTTTGACATTATCACTTTTCTTGCCATAGGAATCGGCATCTTTCTTGAGAAATTCACAGGATGGTAACTGTGATATTTCGACTTACAAGTGGTAAATCAGGGACATTAAGTTGTACTTGATTTTCTACAAGTGATATTGTTGTTAAAATTTAGAATTGTTATATTTTTCAAAAGTGGTTATAGAAGAACAACGTGATGAACCCCTAACCTACAAGTGGTTAAATCAATCAACAAAATTTATTTTCCGGAAAAATCATTTTGATTAAAACACACTTAAGTGTTTTGAAATCATAATGAGAAAATAGTTTGTTGTAAGGGGGAGTTCTGATTGTTTATGCCAAGTGGATGGCGATTTGAGGTGATTCGATATCAGTTGTCACTTTACCTGTACAGTTTGTTTTCAATTTTCCTTTAAATGTGTTTGAATTTTAGGGGGAGTAAGAATTCAGAAAATCCAAAAATATTAGAAAATTTGAAAAAGACAAAAACATGATAAGTTACAAAATGAGTTTTGTTGTCAGAAAAGAGGAAATGATAGTACATCAGTGGACAGTTACAGTATGCTAAAGAAATGTAATGTTTAAATAGCGTTAAACGGTCTCACTGATGATATGCCGATAGGTTTTTACTCATTTAGTAAGCTTTTTCGGGATATAAACTTAAATTCAAACTTGCTTATTTTGTGGGGAACACTACTTGGATATATAGGTAACCCCTGAAATTTCGTTTGAAGGATCCCTCTTTCTGAGATACTAGGTCTTTATGCTCAGTGATATCTGGGGTATTATCCCGGGACTTCTGATTTTGCGGAAGCAATGGCCTAGTCCCCGGAGAATACTTTACGCTTGCTTGAAATAAAAGCCTGCCCTCAGTACAAAAAATGATGAAACATTGAAAAAATGCAAATCATGTGCTGTTGTAAAAAAGATCCTCCAAAGGGGACCCACCAAAAGTCGAAGCTGTCATCTCTCTGCTGAACGGAAGTTCTGACCTGAGCTCTCACGGCCTTCGCATTTAACCCTTACAGATATCATCTGTGGTATACTCACCTGTAAGACTGAATATTGGGATCTGGATACGGGAGTATATTCAAGAGGTGGGACACATGAATGAGTTTAAGTCCTTAATACACCTAATTCATATCCTGAATCAGTTGAAATTTGTGTGAGAATTTAAGTGGATCAGTATATCGGCAATCTAAGTGAATTGTTTAATTCTTAATGTGTAACTAAGCTCAACGGTACTTGTGACTTGTCAAAAACTGATATGATCCTCTTACACAAACTCACAAAAATAGTGTCTGTAAATATTTCTTTACTGCATTCTTATTCTTTTCAAAAATACAAAAAGATTTTCAGTGTGTTTTAGCATAGATTTTGAAAAATTCAAAAAGATTTTCGACAACTGATGTTGGAGAACTGATTTTCAAAATTCCAAGTGCTAAACATGATGAGCATTTCGTGAGGGGGAGTTTATGTTTAAAAGAGAAAAGATTTTAAACTTTTGTCTATGAGTGGTCATCTGAAATTGTTAAAGTGTTAAATCATTCTGGAAAGATACCTGCAAGTGATATATAAACTTGTCAAATGTTAAATTTGTGAAATTTACTTTTTGGTAGAGGATGTGCAGGATAGCCTGGATTCTGAGTCTGAGTATAGAGCCAGGACACAATCCCGATCCTGTGAAACCTGATCAAGAGGAAGCATAGAGCTAGGTTGAGATTCTAGGAGAAAGAGATAAAGTTTGAGGATGCTTATACTGTCAGATACTTCAGAGAGCAATCAGACTGATAAAGACTGAAGACGTTGAAGACTCGACACTTAAGACTCGTCAACATTCGAGGGGGAGTCTGTTTGTGCATACGTCTGTCGACTTCGTCTTGTATCGAATCTTGCATTGTATTAGATTAATCAGGGCACGGAAAACGAGAAAATAGGTTAACAGGCAAGTTCAAACGAAATTACATGATGTAATTCCTCTTGAAAGTGTCAAGACATTTCAAACGAAATTAGCTTTGCTAATTTCGCTTGAACCTATAATTCCGTTTGAATGGTAATTTCGTTTGAAACTGTGATTCCGCTTGAGCCTGTTCAAGCGGAATTAGGTTGCCTATAAATAGCCGTTGCCTGATTTCGTTTGAGTCAGTTGTGTATGTGTGTTTCCGGAGCCGAAGTGCTGCCGAAGTGTCGTTTCGCTGTAAAACTTTGTCAGATTAATCAGAAAGACAGTTAAAGTGTATATCTTGCTGAATCACACACAATATGTCTGTTTCCGCCTTTCATATTGTGTAGAACGCCTCTGATCGACTTGTTTCGGGTCAGAACACGATCCTACATAAGGGCATAATAACGACTTATCATATAACTAATCAAACGAAGTGGCCACAAGGTATAACCTCAGGAGGTTATTCCCTATACAACTATGGTCACAAATATTTGTTTGGTTGGATCCTAAGATCGACCAAATGGGTCGGATTCGAAAGTCAAAGCGGTGGTCAAACCACTTGACTTACGACTCTATATAAGCACTAAACTAGAAGTGATGAGTTAAACATGTCAAAACATGTTTAACTAAGTTGAAAAACTGATTTGGTATCAAAACAAAGTGTTTTGATACCCGAAAATAGTTACATCGTAAAATGCACATTATTGTGCATTTTGACCGAAACTTTAACTCGTCACTTTTTTTGGGTAAAGGGTTACCCCGGTGAATCTATTAAAACAACCGCAATTAAGTACAAGTAGTGAGGATGTGTTCCACACTAATTCATATACAGGACATGCCCCGTATATGTAAACCAAATCAAAAACAAAAACTCTAAGACAACCCATAACCTAGCCTACTTTACATAAAGAAACAAAGTAGACAAGACAAAACACACCAAAACTAAAAATGACTCATCCTCCATCGTCAAAGATGAAATTGCCACAGACCGACAACCCCTTAACTCGAATCAAATCATGTCTAACCATTGGAAACCTTTGTGGAGGAGTTGCTTGCCCTTGCTCTAGAAGATGAAGGATGCGTACCCGAAGTCATAAATTCATTAGTTTCATTATAGACTTCAACGACCTCCTCCTCATCTGAATCCTACTTGTCATAATTCTGCGTAGCCATCTTCTCCAGACGACCCACAGTAATACCTCCCTGACCTCCATCATCGTCCTTAAGGATATCGAATGTGTTTGACATTGAGACCTGATTGTTCATCGGCTTCCTCAAGGACGATTTTGGTTTAGGGTTTACAACTGGTCTATAAACTAACTTAGGTTTCTGATTCTTCATATGAAGTCCTTGGTTATTAGCTTTCTTCTTCTTGGCACCCACAACCTGAAAGTCATCATTTTTCATTCCAGAATCCCCACTCAAAACAACCTGAGGGTTCTTTGGGCACGAGCTATCTTCATGACCAAAAACACAGCAAGATTAGCATCTTAAAGGCTCCCAATCATATTCAATTTTTACCTCCACCTTAGAATGACCACCACCATCTAAAGATGGGATTGCAACAGTAACAATCTTCTTTAAATCAGTCCCCGCCTGCACTTCAATGAGAGCTCTAGCATAGCTGCTTCTTCCCCAAGACCCAGCACACATTGTGGCCGTATACGAATCCAACATCTTAGGAACCCCTATCTTAGATGCGACCAAACTAAGACCATCCTCAGTAAGTGCCGCTAACGACACATCATGCATCTTGACACAAACTGGAACAACTTTGATATCCTCCTTTTCCATCTTAATAGAAGCTGACCACTCCTTCAAAATTATCGGAACATTTCTTATCAACCAAGGGCCATCCTCTAACATTTGATCCATCCCTTCTTTAGTCTTGAACTTAAAGAAAAAGAACCCGTTTGCATTCATCATTAATCTAGATAACCTATATTTAACCGAGTTGTTCTTTGCAAAGAAGTCCACCACAGGGAATGCCAATCGTTTACCCAGAAAGTACCCATACAAAGCGTTAGCATACTTGTCTGTGACTTGTTTAACCGATGACAATGAAATAACTACGTCTGCTCCATTAACAGCTTCGTTAGACTCCATTACCCTGAAGTTTACCTTAACGTTTTCCTTAGTGTTCTTCACTACATTAGCAAAAGAAACAGGA
Organism: Helianthus tuberosus; assembly: GCA_030545235.1. NCBI lineage: Eukaryota > Viridiplantae > Streptophyta > Magnoliopsida > Asterales > Asteraceae > Helianthus > Helianthus tuberosus. The sequence continues at coordinate 73,383 of JARYGA010059788.1, forward strand.
TTCGCAACTCCAGACGATTTAGCCAAACCCTGGTCTGCCAATGAATTAGCTTTATCCAAACCTGAAATTGGCGTGTACCCCATACTCGGAGACCCCCAGAAATTTGCATCCAGATTTCCTAATCGGACAGGAACCGGACCCTTAGAAATCTCATCAATGATGTTCGTACTCATAGGCTCGTTCGACGTGATTCCACGTCTTGGCTTTAGAGTGTTCCCCTCAACATCAATAATCTGATTCGCCAAATCCTGAAACGACAACGTAGGGTTACCATGAACATCTCTATTAGGTTCATCCATTCGCCGATAACCCTTAACTGATGTCGCACAAAAATTAACCCTGCACAATCTTTACGCAGATGTTTACGCAACCCTAATCTGATGTAACTGAATTGAAATCGAAGAAGCAAACAACTGGATGCACAACAGAAGACCAGGAAGAAGAAACAATTCCGCCGAAACCCTAAATAACTCAGAGTAACGATTGGAATGATTCCGCGTAAACCCTAGTCAGCAACGATTGGAACAAGACAGCCGAAACACCAAAAGAAATCAGAATAACGATGCCGCTCACCCCAAGAACAATCAGAAAACCAAAAAAAGAAAAAACAGAACCCTAGAACACGAAACTTAATCTGATTTCAATTGATTAGAACCTAAAGAATGATTAATGAATCCTTAGATACTAACCAAGATCAATCGAGACCAAGGATTGAATGATTCGTCTAGGGTTTCAAGAGATCGCCAAAATCGCCCAGAGCCTCCCTATTCCGACTAGTAAACGTGGTAATCAGTAGGTATAATCGCAAGGGATTATAACCATCACGATTACGTTCACGTTGCAAAGTTCAATTGAACTTTGACTTGACCAATTCATGGTTAAAACCGAAAGTCAAACGGTAGTCAAACTGTTTGACTTTCAGCTTTATAATAGCCGAAAATAAATAAACAAGACCGGATAGAACACTTACTTGTGTTCTTAGGATGAAAGAAGACTAGAAAACTCAGATGGGAGGCCTCCAAAATGGTAGCAACTCCACTTAGAATGTTTGAGATGAGAAAAGCAAATTAGAAAGGAATTTGGGCAGAATTTTTGAGCTATTTATAGTGAATTTGAAACCACAAGATCATGCTACATGTCTTGAGTGTTGCCCAAGGATTTATATGATCATAACAAGTGTGTGGACAACATTACAAGCCTTGATCCTCACTCATATTGCCCACAAGTTTGAATCACTAGGAAGAAAAACAAGTGCAGCAAGCTGAAATGAAGTTTCTGTCGAAACTGCATCCTCGTGTCGCACCACAAAGGGGTGGGTATCCTGTCGCGTGACGCTACCATACATAATCATACTTTTAGAGATTGGCAAGAATGGTCCCTGCACACAATTAAACATGTTTTCGACGCATTCAACCCCCATTAACCCGATATTCAGGCTTTACAAGGACGTTAAAGCATAGGGAACTTGAAATATGCTCTGTAATATCGCGGATGTCAGTTCGTTCGGCTTTACGGTCGCGTCTTTCGCTTAATTACGACGAAAGCTCAAACGGACGCGAAAACGATCTAAATTGCATAACGAGGGATATTTTTGCATTCTTATCACTAAAATACAATATTTTAATGATTACAAAAATTTTTGGATGTGCGTATATGCTCTGTATGCAGAAATACGCGAATTTGCATACTTTCGCAGTTTTGACGCTTTTAGTCCCTCTGATCGAATAAACATGATTTTGACATACCGAACCCTCTGAAACTTATTTCTAAGTTAAGTTAAGGGTATTTAGGGTATGTTTGACTTATGACCTTGTTCTGGAGTGTACGTTGTGTTAAACTGATTACGTTTGCGTAACAGTTTACGTATCACTTCCAGAAAAGCTTTTAAACGTTTGAAATTGCACGAGGATTGAAATGTGTAATTGTCATATGTATTTATACAAATCCCAGGAATGAAACACGAGATTTCATTGGATTCGTAATTGTATGATGGTCGTAAAGTCACAAATGTCACATAAACAATATCTCGTGTAAACCAAATGTCATGTAAGAATCAATGCCTTGTATGGTAAGCAAAAAGTCTTTGCTTAAACCACATGTATTAATGTCTTGTATAAAAAATGTCTTGTATAAAAGAATGTCTTTGGATAAACAAAGGTTTTGTTCAATTCAAAAGTTATGTCTTATAAATCAATACTTTTATTGTAAAACATATATTATGTTTATTGGTAAATACATTCAAGCCTTGTCCACTGTCGGATAGACCCTTATAAAGATAGAGGTCTATTAATTGTTCATCGGGTCCTGCCATTCCCTAATGGGTACTTCCAAACAAAGCTAGGAAGCGGGAATGGGGTTGTCAAACCTATGTAAACCATAACATACTACCGGTCGGCGGAATATTGTTAATGAATGTGTTATTTCGTACTCAACGCACTAATATGTCATGAACAATGTAAGAATGTTGTGAATATGTTGTGAATACATAAGAAAGTTCAAGATTTGTGTGATAAACTTGACGGGTTTCAGCGAGCTTTTGATCGTGATCCGTCTAGTGCGACTCTTCGGGCTGAGGAAGCTATTGTTCGTCGTGATTATCAGGAAGCTTTGTTAGATGAGGAGCGTTTTTTAAAACAAAAATCTAAGGTGGACTGGTTAGCGGCTGGTGATATGAATTCGACTTTCTTTCACTCGGCCCTCAAGAACAGAATTCATTATAGCCGAATTAATGTCATCAGAGATGCTAGAGGGAATGTGTATGAGGGCGATTTAGTTCAAAAAGCGTTTGTTGATCATTATGAGCAGTTTTTGGGTAGGCCTGGTGATACGTCGCTCATTCCGACTCTTGATTTGCTTACTAAAACGTTAGATTCGGGTGTTGCAGCTCATATGGTTCGTCCAGTTACAGCAGATGAGGTAAAGAAGGTGATGTTTTCGATTGGGATTGACAACGCTCCGGGTCCTGATGGTTTTACTACGGGGTTTTTTAAAAGTGCTTGGCCTATCATTGGTAATGATGTTTCGAACGCTATTATTGATTTTTTTGATACAGGGAATCTCCTTCGGGAATTAAATCATACTCTTATTGTTCTTATTCCTAAGATCCCTTCCCCGTCAGTTGTTACGGACTATCGTCCAATTGCTTGTTGCAATGTCTTCTACAAGTGCATTAGTAAGATTGTTGCTGACAGAATTAAAGTGGCATTGAATGATATTGTCAGTGTCAACCAATCGGCTTTTGTGCCAGGTAGGAAAATTTCTGATAATATCTTACTAACACAAGAGTTGATGCACAATTATCATAGAAATATTGGTCCCCCCTAAATGTGCATTCAAGGTGGATATTCAAAAAGCGTATGCTACTGTTGATTGGAATTTCCTTAAGAATATTCAGTTTCAGGTTTCATGCCAATATGGTTCACTGGATTATGGTTTGTGTCTCTTCTACCACGTTCTCAGTGTATGTTAATGGTAATGTTCATGGTTTTTTCAAGGGTAACCGGGGGTTAAGACAAGGTGATCCCATCTCTCCATATTTATTCACTCTTGTCATGGATGTTCTTACGGCTATCTTACATCATGTGGTTCGGATTAATTCTTCGTCTAAGTTTCACAACAAATGTGAACGTCAACAAATTATCATCCTTTGTTTTGCGGACGATTTGTTTATCTTTTCTAAAGGTGAGATCGCGTCGGTTAGGTGTATTATAAATTCCCTCAAATCTTTTACAAAGATGTCGGGTTTGGTGCCTGGTGTTCAGAAGAGTACGGTTTTCTTTTCTAATGTGCCATCTTATATTAAAAATGCTATTTTGAACATTTTGCCTTTTAAGGAGGGTATGTTGCCTGTGAGGTATCTTGGTGTGCCCCTTATCTCGTCTCGATTGCTTTATAAGGATTGCTATGTGATGGTGGAAAAGCTTGAAAAATGTATCATGCATTGGAGGAATAAGTTACTATCTTTTGCGGGCCGGTTACAACTTGTTACTTCTGTTTTATCATCGATGCATATCTACTGATCTTCTGTTTTTATTTTGCCGTCTAGGGTGATCCATAATCTGGAAGCGTTGATGCGGAACTTCTTATGGTCTCATGACAGTGCGTTTCAAAAAGGTCGGGCTAAAGTTTCTTGGAAAGCAGTTTGTGTTCCTAAGTATGAAGGTGGTTTAGGCATTAGACAGATTGGAGATGTTAATAAAGCTCTTATGACGTCTCATATCTGGAGTATTCTGTCGAGGCGTGGTTCGTTGTGGGTCGAGTGGGTTCATTCGTACAGGTTAAAAGGTAAAAGTTTATGGGTTTGCAAAGCTCCTTCTAGTTGTTGCTGGTCATGGAGAAAGCTTCTTCAGGTTCAGCCGATTATGAGGAAATTTATTTGGTCCGAGATTGGTAATGGTTCTACTACTTCAGCTTGGTTTGATACATGGTGTGAATTAGGGCCGCTGGGTAATTTTTTGTCGCCTAGAGTTATTGCGAATGCGGGCTTCAATATGGAGTCTAAGGTTTCGGATGTGTATTCGGATAATGCTTGGAGGTGGCCGGTCGCTTGGAGAGATACATATCCTATTCTCATTCAACCGGATCAGCTGAATATCGATCCGAACAAGCCTGATAAACTCATGTGGCATCTTGGAAATGATAAAGATGATTTTTCAACGTCTCGTGTTTGGAATTCAGTTAGACATCGTGAACTGGAGATAGGTTGGTGTCGTATTGTTTGGTTCACACAGTGCATCCCGCGTCATGCTTTTTTAATGTGGCTTATCATGAGGCAAAAATTACTCACACGGGATAAGATTTTGAGTTGGGATTTCGCGCGTAGAAAGAATATGAATATGATGTGCTGTTTGTTATGTTATGCTAATCATGACTCGCATAATCATCTGTTTTTTGAATGTGATTTCTCTACACAAGTTTGACTTATGGTTAGACATAAAGTGGGTATGGAGTTGGTGCAACCTAAGTGGGATGATATAGTTGATTGGCTTCTTGTGCGCTCCAAGTCTAATTCTGCGGCCAACTATGTTGCAAGATTATTGGTGGCGGCTTGTGCTTATTTGATTTGGCAGGAACGGAATGCTAGATTATTCAAGAACCAGTTAAGACCTCCGGAAGCTATAAGTGCTTTGATTATCCAACAGGTGCGTTACAAACTGATGGAAGCGAAGCTGAAGAACTCTGAAAATGTGCGAAGGCTTCTAGGTGATTGGGAGATTAGTGGATCTGAGCTAGAGGATGAAGGCGACTGATTAGTTTTATATGTCTTTATTTTGATTTTTCTAGATCCTAGTCTAGTTGATTTTCTTTTTTTTTTTGGGTAAAGGGTTACCCCGGTGGTTTTATATATTCACAAACAAACAAAACAAGTAGTAAGGTGACATCCTTACTAGTTCAGTCATGAGACATACCCTCATGAAAGTAGAACAAAATGAAAAACAACCAACAAAGGAAAACGAGACAAAAGACCACTAGACCACTATCTAGACCATCACGCCACTAGTCCCATGAATCAGCCATTCGCTATAAGTAAATCAGCATCATGAACATCCCACTTCTCCAGCAATTCCCGGACTCTGATTGTATTCTTGAATCTGAGCCCCATCAATTTGTACCTCACACTTTCTAAAACAGCTTTGGAGATGATATCCGGAGGCCTAGCATGGTTTCTGAACAAACGATTATTCCTCTCCTGCCAAATAGTGTAAGCTGAAGCAGCAACTAAAAATCTGCAAACCAGATTTTTCGCTGATTTAGACCGAGAACGATGATCTAACCACTCCACAATATCGGTCCACCTTGAATCTACTCGATCCATTCCAGCTTTAGAACGAACCGTACACCAAATTTGCGAGGACAACTTGCATTCAAAAAACAAATGCTCATGCAAATCCACATTTTCATAACACAAGAGGCAGCACATCATGTTCATATTGTTTCTCCGGGTATAGCTCCACTGCAAGATTTTGTCTTGTGTTAAGAGTTTGCGTCGAACAATGAGCCACATCAAAAAAGCATGCTGAGGAATACACTGAGAGAACCAAACAAGGCTTTCCCAATTCACCTCCTGCTCCCTATTCCGAACTGAATTCCAAACCTCTGAAGAGGAGTACTCGGTAAGCTTATCACCTTCCATCCACAAAATCCGATCCTGATTATTTAAGTTTCGATGAACAAGATCTAATTGAATAAGCACTGGATAAGTATCTTTCCAAGCATCCGGCCAAATCCAAGAACCATCCATATAAACATCCGCCACTTTAGCATTCAGCATGAAACCCTCTCGGGTTATCACTCTAGGAGAAAGAAAATTGCAAAGTGGACCGATACTACTCCACGTGTCAAACCAAGCATACGTATTTTTTCCGTCCCCAATCTGAGACCAAACATGCTGACGGATTAAAGGCCTAAGCTGAGCCATCTTTCTCCAACTCCAACAACAAGAAGTCGGAACCCTATGATCCCAAAAGCTACGACCTCTTAAACGATAAGAATGAATCCAAGCCACCCAAAGCGAGTTCCGGTTACTCAAGACACTCCATATATGCGAAACCATGAGAGCTTTATTTACATCAGCAATCCGACGAATACCCAAACCTCCCTCATGCTTAGGCACACACACCGCTTTCCAAGAAACTTTCGCTCTACCACGATGAGATGGAGACTGGGCCCAAAGAAAATTACGCATTTTAGCTTCCAGTTCCTTAATGACTCTAGCTGGTAAAATAAAAACCGAAGACCAGTACACATGAAGAGCTGAGAGGACCGATATGATTAATTGTAGTCTGCCAGCAAAAGATAACATTTTGTTCTTCTAACTATCTATCCGATTTTGAAGACGCTCCACAAGAACGCTACAATCCTTGTACAGCAGTCTAGAAGAAATAAGCGGAACACCCAAGTATTTCACCGGAAGCATACCCTCCACGAACGTCATGATAGTCAAGATTTCCCTTTTAACATTATTCGGAACATTACAAAAAAAACCCGTACTTTTCTGAATACTCGGATATAACCCCGACATTCGAGTAAATTTCGTGAGAGAAGACTTAATACATCTAGCCGAACCCACGTCTCCTCTAGCAAAAAGAAAAAGATCATCCGCAAAACAAAGATTAACAATTTGCTGCTTTTCACATTTATTGTGAAATCTGAAAGACGAATCAATCCTTGTGGCATGGTTGAGAATACACGTCAAGACTTCCATCACGAGAGTAAAAAGATAAGGAGATAGTGGATCACCTTGTCTTAATCCTCTTTTCCCCATAAAATACCCATGAATATTCCCGTTGACACAAATCGAGTAGGATGTTGTAGACACACATAACATGATCCAATTGACCATAATACCATTAAAACCAAAGCCTACTAAGACATTCTTAAGAAAACCCCAATCTACCGTATAGTATGCCTTCTGGATGTCTACTTTAAAAGCACATCGGGGAGGGCCAAAGTGACGATGGTAATTATGCATCAACTCCTGCGTAAGAAGAATATTATCCGAGATTTTCCGACCAGGAACAAACGCTGATTGGTTTATGCTCACAATTTGACTTAATGAACCTTTAAGTCTATCTGCCAAGACTTTACTAATACATTTAAAAATGACATTACAGCAGGAAATAGGACGATAGTCATTGATCCTAGTAGGGGACGATACCTTGGGAATCAGAACAACTAAAGTATGATTAATTTGCTTCAGCAGCTTACCAGTGTTAAAAAAATCCAGAACAGCATTTGAAACATCGCCTCCCACAATCTGCCAAGAACTTTTGAAAAATGCAGCCGTGTAACCATCAGGCCCAGGGGCCTTATCATTCCCAATCGAAAACATAGCTAATTTTATTTCCTCCAAAGTAACCGGACGAACCATATGGTTTGCAGTGTCAGAATCCAGTTTTTAGTAAATAAATCAGGAGATGGTTCTAAAGAAATTTGACCTGCACAGCCCAAAAATTGCTCATAATGGTTGACAAAAGCCCCTGCCACTTTGTCACCTTCAAAAATATTACCACTCGAATCCGCAATCACCTCAATACGATTAAAATGATTTTTACACTTTAAAGAAGTATGGAAAAAGGCCGAATTCGTATCGCCTGCACGGAGCCACTCCACTTTAGATTTCTGCTTGAGGAACCTTTCCTCATCAAGAAGCGCCTCTTGAAAATCACTTAGCATAGCAACTTCTTGAGACCGTAAAACATCATTCAGAGGATCCATATCAATGTCACGCTGAAGAGCCTCAAGTTTTCCACGAAGGTTATTAACCTTCTCATGGAGATTACCTTGCTTAAACAATAGAGCACGAAGCGAAGATTTCATAAGAGTGAGTTTTTTGATAACTCGAAACTGATGAACTCCATTAATTTGCACATCCCATTTAGTCTTGACAATATCCAAGAAATCCGGCTTGTGAACCAAGAAATTCGCAAACTTGAAAGGTTTCGGTTTCGATTTACCAGCCGAGAACAGTTTTACTACACATGGACAATGATCCGAAATGCCATATGGTTTGAAGATGGCAACCGATTCCGGATAAGAGCTAACAAAAGAAGCATTTCCCAACACTCGATCAATCTTTTTCAGCAAATCTATACCTTCTTTGGGCTTTTGACTCCATGTAAAATGTAATCCTGTACGATTTATATCAAAAACTTCAATCTCTTCAAGACATTCTCTAAAATCACGCATACCAGAAGTTATGGATGAAGAACCGATAGACTTATCTTCAATATTCAGAGCAGAATTGAAGTCACCCATTATCACCCAAGGTTTATCATGAACCAAGGC
>JARYGA010059789.1:0-40727 GCA_030545235.1 Helianthus tuberosus
GATCTCTAGCATTGTTTGGTTGTTACTCAAGGACTACTGAGCAATCTCAAGTGAGTACATAGACCCCTCTTTTACTGTTTTCCAAACTGTTTTGGGGTGGAACACATGTGCCTACTTGTTACTTTCATGCTTTCCATGCTTTCATATCATACGCTTGTTATGTTCATTAGTACATTATAGTACATGATTTCACCATTTTACATTACATTTTATGCTATGTATGTCCATTGCGTGCATACTTAGTACATTGTTTTACATTTACATTTTATGCTATGTATGTCCATTGCGTGCATACTTAGTACATCGTTTTCATCACATGCTTACATTTTGTTATGACAATTGGGTTGTTTACAATGGAACAATACATTCATTAACATTAGCTACGCCGTTCGTTAGTAGGTAGTGGTACCATAGGAATTGACAACTCCCGTTCCGGACATCCCAGGGAAAGGGGATGAAAGGAATGACCGAATTCGATATACATAATTTAGATAAACCTTTAAGTGGTTTAAGGGTTTATCGCCGCAGTCTCAAGGCTTGGATGTATGCATTTTCACAACACCGCATAGATGTTCGTATCAGTATAGCATGCATTTACACAAAACATAGCTTTGATTTAAACCAAGTTTTACTTCAATACTATGTTCTTGTGCATATGGTTTAGTTGATACATTTCACTAGCCATACAGATTATTTTGGTTACATATTACATGATTTACATTGATCATGCATTTCCACAAAACATAGCTTTGATTTAAACCAAGTTTTACTTCAATACTATGTTCTTGTGCATATGGTTTAGTTGATACATTTCACTAGCCATACAGATTATTTTGGTTACATATTACATGATTTACATTGATCATGCATTTCCACAAAACATAGCTTTGATTTAAACCAAGTTTTACTTCAATACTATGTTCTTGTGCATATGGTTTAGTTGATACATTTCACTAGCCATACAGATTATTTTGGTTACATATTACATGATTTACATTGATCATGCATTTCCACAAAACATAGCTTTGATTTAAACCAAGTTTTACTTCAATGCTTTGTTTTATGCATTTCATCTATGGTTTAGTTGATGCATTTTCACTAGCCATACATATCATTTTGGTTACATATTACATGGTTTACATTTGACACATTAACACTTTTGACATTTGTTATACATTACATGATTTACATTAGACATGAACATTTTACATTGTTGGTTTGGTTTGAGTAAGTGATTAAGTAACGAGGCGTGTGTAATATGATACAAGCATGGTGGATACGCCGCTGGTACGTCCTATATATAAGTGTTTGTATGGTATTACATATCGTAGCGTTATTTGAATCATTTCAGTTTGAGACATAGAACATTTTATACAAATAACATACTTTTCACAAGACATTGATTTACAAACAACTTATCTTATACAAACTCATTTTACATGGTTATTCATTTAACCTTACATTTATTTATACATATCAACTGATCTTATCGTTTTTCAATGATTTACAAAGACAAAGCAAATTACAAGGTTCATGACTAAACATTTTCTTAAACATAAGTCATGAATCTTAATTTTCACAAAACCTATGTACTCGCCGGCATTTTTATGCTGACGTACCTATTTTCACATGTGTTTCAGGAAATGAAGCATAGGATTGATCAAGATACACTTAGGCGGACATGGGCCTTAGTGACAATAAAAGATGCAGACTAGTTATTTATGTTATGTTTCTTTGATTATCAAGACATTGTAACTCTTTTATTTAATAAAACAGTATTTCAATTTCCATGTGTTTTGAAACAATGATTCTGTTACAACACTCCCCGATGTTTCCGCCATGTTTTGTTGTTTTACGTGGTCGGGGTGTGACAGGCTGCACTAGTGCGAAGGAATTTTCCCACAGGATCTACGAGACGCAGATTTTGCGATCAAGATGAAGAGAACTTGGACCATCTGTTTGTAAACTGTGGAGTGGCGCAAGAGATACGGGACTTCGTTGTCACACCCTGACTTTTGCGGAAGCGTGATTATTGGTGTGACTTTCTTAATACCATAGCAATCAATCATAACAACACTATATGATAAAACCATTAGATGTTCATCCATAAATTAAGTTTGAAAATAACATAACATAGTTTTCTGAAACGTTGACACCGAATTCAAATTACAACCCATGCAACATGTTTAAATGAGTTCACGAAGACTCAACAAAATGTGACTACTGGCACAAAACCGGTAATTTCCGTACAATTTAATTATTATTTAATATCTGCAACTATGTGCTTAAATGTCAACATTGTTTGATTACATTCTATACTTGTGAATTCATGCACGTGTTATACTACAAATATTGCTTTATGCATTAATGATAGCGTTGCGTCATAAATACTAGTAAACTCACCGGTAGACACATTGTGTCAACAATTCTGCAGAAAGCAGTCAGACAATAGAATTGGGGCCTAGGAGTAGGTCCAACGTCTAAAACACATTAAAACCCAAGAATGGATACAAGGGTTAACATATAGACTTTCCGGAAGCTAGATTATGCACTAAAAAGCACCCGAAACGCACTTTAAATGCAGAATGCACAAATCAGCTATAATCAGCTTTTTAACACATAAATATCATGCAGAATTCATGTTTCATTATCCCGAATACCCTCCTAAGTGTCAGGAATTGAAAGGGTCACAAAAGGATACTTAAAGGACACTAAACGGTGCAATTTAGCACTTTAACGAACCGGTATCTAACCGAACAACCGGACATTACCCGAAACATCAAAATATTACTAGAAGTATTGTTTTAATGTTTCTGAGCTAGTTATGATCCCCGAACACCACAACACCTCTTATAACATAATAACACATTAAATCCCTAAACTTTACACTTGAAACTTAACCTATTTATGTAATTGGTGATTGAAATTTACACTTTACCCCCCCCCCCTTCTAAATGGACGGTCATGGGGTGGCCCTCATCAAAATCTTTGCTAGATCATACTAAATCCTCTAAAAATCTTGCCAAGATATTCTAGGATCTTATGAGATCTCAATAGAGATTGTGTGATCTTATGAAGATTGGATTTAGATCTTGTCTTGCATTATAAGAGAACATCACCATCACCATCAACATCTCACTTCACAACTCACCTTCTCCTCTCCCTCTCTCCCCCATGGCCGTGAGCCACCACCCACATCACCACCACCTTCATCTCACTTCCATCCATTCCAAGGTCATTACATGATGCAAGAAGGTGTCTAACGAAGTGTGGAGCTTGTGAATCTTGAAGGACCTTCCTCATTTGCTTTTATCCACCATCTTTGTCATCTTCATCTACAAGAGTTCATCCCTAGCCTTGTGCTAGTTGTAAGACTCTCATAACCCTTTGTTACTTCATATTTAGTTGGTTAAAATATGATGAACCATGATAAACTTGATAAACACAAAAGAACATGATCATGATACTTTAACGTAAATACATAAGAATACATGTAAATGATGATGAGTTGCTTCTTGATGAATGATGATTTGTGTTAGTGATGTTAGACATCATAAGAAACCTACTAGATTGTGATTAAACACATGATCTAGTAAGTTAAAGTGGTGATCTTGTGAAAGACCAAGATCATCATGCTTCATGTCTTCATGAACTTGAATAATAAAATGGGTTTTCATATGAAAAGATGATTTAAACAAAATACAAATCTTGTAAATAGATGATTACAAAAATAATTTTCTCAAGAAACCAAGTTTATTTACAAGATTTACAAAGTCATGGTTTCTAAGTAAACTAATCATATTTTTATTGTTTAAACAAGACTAGGAACATGATTGTAGCAAGAAAAATACAAAAGAAATAATTTTAGAAAAAATCATCTTACAAGTTGTAAATGACTAAATCTTTTAATAAAGTGATTTACAAACAAATAACCATGTTTTTTAAGGGTAACTAAACCTACTAAATAACATGGTAAGTTTCTACAAGCTTTTACAAAAAAATTCAAGTTCATGATGTAATGTAAATTACTTGATTTTGACACTCGGTAAGTGTTGAATGAGTTGATGATTGTTTGTGATGATTTTAAAAGAAAATAAACACATGTTTTGAAAACATGGGAAACCTCCATTTTTAGGGGAAACCATGTCAAAATTTCTATAAATTTTGACACTTAGAAAAATACAAGTTTTGGTGAAACTTATTCCGTAAAAATTCACCCAAAAATATTTACCAAGGTTTCCCTAATTTTTATGTAAACTTCAAGTTAAGAAATGATGATTTCTTCAAGATAAAAATTGATATTAAGTATGTATATTTTTTAGAAAAATATATATAATTATTGGTCACCAAATTTTGTGCTATGTGTATGTAATATGTATTGTATGTAATAGTGTATTAGGCCTAGAAAATACACTAAATACTCCCAAGGAGTAGAAATACACAAAAATACACATACAACATGCTTAGACAAATACAAGAACATATATTTATGAAAAATACATAACTCGGGTGAAAAATACAAGATATTTATATTTATTTTTGAGAAAATAATATAAGTAAGATACATAGTTAAAAATATAAGTTATTTTTAACAACAAAGAACAAATACATAAAAGATGGTGACTTGTACTTGTGCGATACAAGTCTAGTGACTAACGTTAACAAAACACGTATTGGTCACGAAGCTATAAAAACCAACCGGTGAAGTTTACGGCGCAAGATACGCAAAGTTGTGAGTTCATGTCCCCCTTTTCTTTTAACTGTTTTCAGTTTTTATAACTTCGGGGGTGAAATACATGTTACAAATGTTTCGAACGTTTACAAATGGTATGCAGGATACAAAACTAAGGAATGACACATAGATCATGTGACGAATAGGGTACCATAAGCACCATTAATCAACGTATACATTTAGACCACGGAACAAAAGGTTAGATCTAATGGGTTTCAGGCAACCCCACTCTTGGCCTACTTCTACCAATGAGTGCTGCTGTGTCTCAGTCAAACTCGACAAAAATGCCTAGGTTTGGTGGCTTCCTATGTCGTGACACATGTTAGTGGCCTTGCAAACCACTAGCGATCTCATATTACTTACATTCACAGTACTCAGTTACAGATACGTTTTACAAGATATACACCATGTTTTCATTCAAGTATAAAACATTCTATACAAATACTGCATGAACTCACACCAACATTATGTTGACGATTTTTCAAAAACTCACATGTATTTCAGGTAACTAAAGTGGATGTGCGCGAGGTCATACTCTTGCTCTTGGATGTTGTTTATGTTGTTAGCTATGTGTGTCAAGACTCTGATGCCGTTTTGCTGGGTTTGGTTGTTATGTCCCACTCCGTGTGATGATATAAGGACCAAAACCTTTATGTTGTCTTTAAATAAAGTTGTAAACTTTTCAAACAATATGCTGTCTTGTGATGTAAACACTTAACCTATGTTTTCATTTATGTAATGTTTGGCATTTGGAGTTGTTTTTAAAAGCATGTAGTATGTTTACCAATCGTATGCAATGAAAACCTTTCAAGATCACACCTCGTGCTTTCACCTTAGAAAGAGGTGTGACAGATTGGTATTAGAGCTACGATTGTAGTGAACCAGGATTCCTTCTCGATTCTAGTCTACAATCTTTAGGATCCTTTCACGAAAACAATTTTTTAAAAAGTTTTCATTGCATAAAACTTTCCGCGACATCCACTGCCTGAAACAGTTTTTCAAAGAGACAAGAAGGACACTATGAGACTTAGGGTGCACTGGAGTAGCACTTGTCTTTGACTAGAAATTACTTGCAACTATGTGTGATAATTGATATATACATCTACTAGAAAGAGAATATCTCAGGTATATGTGTCTTTACCTGAAAACAGTGGCCTATTTGAAGGAAGTGATACGAGGATGAAACGATCTGTGCGGACTGTGCAAGGACTTACGTAATTATGGATGCATACATAATTATGGAATTCAGTGCACAGAAACCACAGCAAGTCTTGTCATTTGTCATAAGAGATTCCTTCAAATACAAGAGAAGGTCAAACGTGGACACCCTTCCCCCAGCCTATTAAATACTCTTTTGGAGTAATGATTTAGGGTATAAAGACAAGAACCGCCAATGTGAAGTAAGATATTTTATCCTTTACATATATTAAACTTGTACTTTAGGGAGATGTAACCCTTATGCATTTTGTTTAATTCACAAACAATGATGTAACAAGTTTCCCTGATATGTGTAAAGACTTGGTGAATATCTTATGACACATCAGTATTTATCTATTTATGCATGCTTGTTGCTGTATGATACGTTTAGCGGATTGTTTGATGTCACTTATGTGGTATATGCATGTGTGTATATATACTACTACTGTCTCGTAGGATGATATCAAACAAATGTCTAACCCTATGCGTTGTGTTCTGACAGAACATGGCATCTAGGAGAATTGTGAACAATCAAGGTTCCGACCAACCCCCTCCTCCTCCTCTGCCAAGGACTGCTGAAGAACTGAACGCCCTACTGGAGGAAAGGATCTCCGCAGCTATCGCCCAATACGAGGCGAACCGCACCGAACAAAGTGGAGGACCCAGCAATGCTAGACGTAATGGGCAGGGAGATACATCCGGAGGAAACACAGCTCAAGGCTGCACCTTCAAGCAGTTTCTCGACTGCAAACCACTGAACTACGATGGCACTGGAGGTGCAGTGGCTTTTGTACGCTGGACGGAGAAGACTGATGCCACTATCCGTATGAGCAAGTGTTCCGCGGATCAGCAAGTCACTTTTGCTACGGGGTTGTTTGTTGATGAAGCTTTGACTTGGTGGAATTTGCAAGTCCAGACTCTGGGTGATGATGCTGCGTACGGCATGACGTGGGATGAGCTAAAGGAACGAATGAGAGAAAAGTATTGCTCTCGTGCTAAACTCCAAAGGTTGGAGACTGAGTTCTGGCACTTGACCATGGAAGGTGCTGACATTACTGGTTATACCCGAAGGTTCCACGATTTGTCTAGGGTGATCCCTTACATGGTGACTTCTGAATTTAAGCTCGTTGAACGCTACATCTGGGGATTGGCTCCAGAGTTTCGCAGCATGGTAACTTCGGCTAACCCTGCAACGATCACACAGTCTGTAACTCTGGCTGTCAGCCTTACTGAAGATGCTGTTCGTATGAATAAGTTATCGCTGAACCCAACTGAAAAGACCGAGACGCATGCTGAGTCGTCTGGTGACAAGAAAAGGAAGCATGCAAACCTGAATCAAGCAACGCGCAACAACAAGGGTTCCAACAACAAGAAGCGTGCCCCTAACCCACCTATGGAGGCAAAAACCTTCGCGGCTGCAAACGATACAGGAACTAAGAAGTATCAGGGCACTCTGCCCAAATGCAACCACTGTAACTTTCACCACGTGGGAAACTGTCGCGTTGGGAGATGCGAGAACTGCGGGAAGTCAGGCCACCGTACCGAGGATTGTTGGGGAAAAGGTATTGGAGGCCGCAATGGTAATGGTAATAGGAATGGAAATGGCAATGGCAATGGTAACCGGCATGGTAATGGAGCTGGGCAAAACCAAGGATGCTTTGGTTGTGGAAGCAGAGATCATTTCAAGAAAGATTGCCCAAGGGAGAACAATGCTCAGGCTCGAGCATTTGTGATTGGAGCAAGGAACGCATGCGAGGACCCTAATGTGGTCACCGATACGTGTAGGTCCCTATCCCGTATGGATCGTAACAAAATTGACAATCTACCAAGGGTGCGGAATCCCCTTGATAAACCAAATAAACAGAAACAAGAACACCAGACAATTTACCAACCGATCTTCTATGATTATCCAACGAAAACGTTTACAATCACTCAAGATCTTCACGAACTCACAGCCAATAATCTGTGTATTCGAACTCTCTCTCAATTGCCTAAAAGTCTCCAAAAGTCTAACCCTAAAACTCTAGGTAAAGGTTGTTTATATACACACAACCATACAATTCAAACTGGGCCAAGCCCATACGAATTCTGTTTACAATTCGGGCTAAACTAGTTAGACTTTAACTTGAACTTGAACTTGGACGATTTGGGCTTTAACAAACTCGAATTCCTTTCAGTCTTCATAAGTCTTCGCGGCCCAAACTCGTTTAATATCCAAAGACCAATCCAACGCTGTTGTCACATAAAATGCACCAACAAACTCCCCCTTGACAATAGCTTGCAAAGGAAACTTTAGTCTTCAGAATCTCACAGTCTTTTGGTCTTTGGATAGCGTCAGCTTCAACATGAACTCTGTCAGCAACAGACTCCCCCTAAGCTGATGTATCCAATCACCAAATCTTCCAAGTTGTGATTCAGCATTCCATGTAAGTCTTCACAGCATCCATTCTGCATTGTAGAAGGAGGACTCTACCAAGCAGCAACAAACTCCTCATCTCTTCAAAGCAACTTCTCATCAACAAACTGCTTCAATCTGTATACTATAAAACAAACATCTCGAGAAACCATAAGAATTTTTCAACATAGTTAAAGAATTATTATTATTCAAGAGATAGTTAAACTGTATCAGATTAAGCATTTTCCAATTCAACACCAACACGCACAAATTTTTAAACAAACACCTTATAACCTGCATCATTTCAAAATTTTGAACCCACTTACTAACACCGTCTCCCCCTATCAGTAACAACTCCTCCACGAATAACAGTTTTCCGTACATTAAGAATTTTAAACAGAAAAAGACACTATTTTTGTATTTTTGTATTTTGTATTTTCTGAAAACAAATAAATACGAAAAGCAATAAACACTCTATTTTTGTGAGAATCACAGGTAAGAAGATCATATCAGCACAATCAAACTGTTTCACACTATTAGATAATTCTTTATTTAATTTTTCGTGAAAAGCAGTTCAAGACGATTACCAGTATGTTTGTCCACTTAAACAAATGCATGAACATTTCAAGTACCATTACCGTATGATACGTTCAGGTAATTTTTATATCTGATATACTAGTGTGTCCCACTTCAGGATATACCCCCGTGATCAAGGTATGCACAAAGATTCATCGTAGTAGGTGAGTATACTGAATTCATCCGTTTTATTTTTCAACGATAGATACTTGGTGAACAGGTCAGTACTTCCGTACAGCAGAGACACCAAAATATCTTATCGAGGGCTAAGACAGATACCATTTTTGGTACGATTTGTGCATTTTGCACTTATTTTGAATGACTCTCTATGAGAGCTTCTTCATTTTCAGGGTTTTGGCATTTTTAGCTCTTTTAAGATATCCGGGGTGTGTCTAGGTCAGCATGTATCTGGATGCAGCAGAAGGACACCCCTGATATCCCCAGATGAAATAACAGTATAAAGACCCAAAACTTCAGATTTTGGCAATCTATCAACGCAAGATTTAAGGTTATTAAACCATACACCACTGATGTGTTCCCCACTCATACTCAGTGCATTTATGTTTATATCACATTGGTAAGTTGATTATTTCATGCTTTTGCCTACTGGTATATCATATGATGAAGCTGCTATCACACTTAAGCAATTTAATTCAGTTTGAGTGTGACAGTCTAACTTGCTGATGTACTATCATTTCTTCTTTTTCACACAGTGATAACTCATTTTTGTTTTTCTATTTTTTTTTTATGTTTTTGATTTTTCAAATTTTTTTTTATTTTTGATTTTTAAGAAAAGCAGTAAACTATTTACAAAAATTCTTATGAAAAACCAGTTATTCAGGATTCCTCATCCCGTTGAGTTCGACTAAGTGTTCAAAGCGAGCTCTATCAAAAGCTTTTGTGTAAAGATCAGCAAGGTTATCTTCTGTGTCGACTCGATGTAATTCAATTAGTCGTTTTTCAGCACAATCCCGTATAAAGTGATGACGTATGTCAATATGTTTAGTTCTACTGTGCTTTACGGGATTGTTTGTGATTGAAATAGTGGCATTATTATCTATCATAATAGGAGTACGAGTGAAATCCAAACCGTAATCGCGCATCTGCTATTGAATCCAGAGGACCTGAGAGCAACAGCTACCCGCAGCAATATATTCAGCTTCACACGTAGATGTAGACACACAGGATTGCTTCTTGCATTGCCAAGACACGATCCTGCCTCCTAAGAACTGACAACCACCTGTTGTAGACTTTCTGTTTGATTTGCATCCTCCAAAGTCTGAATCAGTGTAAGCAACGAACCTCAAATCACTATCAGCTGGATACCACAACCCAAGTTTAGGTTTCCCCTTCAAGTAACGAAGAATACGCTTCACTGCTTTCATGTGTGACTCTTTTGGATTCGCCTGATATCTGGCACACAAGCATACGGCAAACATGATGTCAGGTCTTGAAGCAGTCAAGTACATTAGAGAACCAATCATCGCCCTGTATTGAGTAGGATCAACATCTTCAGTACTTTCATGATCTGGGCCGAGATTGTGATTTTCGCAAATGGGTGTGTTGAAAGTAGAGCAATCATTCATTTTGAACCGATCCAAAATGTCATACACATACTTCGTTTGATGAATAAACATCCCATCCTCCTTCTGTTCAACTTGTAATCCCAGAAAGTAAGACAGCTCACCCATAGCACTCATTTCAAACTTGCTCTTCATCACCTGTTCAAACTCCTTACACATGTTGTCGTCTGATGACCCAAAGATGATGTCATCCACGTACACTTGTACCAGCAGAAAATCTTCCTTCTTTCTCTTGATGAACAGTGTACTGTCAATCTGACCTCTCTCAAAACCATTCTTGATCAGATGTGTAGACAGTGTCTCGTACCACGCCCTAGGAGCTTGATGTAACCCATATAAAGCCTTATCAAGTTTGTAAACTCGATCTGGGTAGTCTGGATCAACGAACCCATCTGGTTGTGAGACATACACCACTTCTTGGACTTTCCCGTAAAGAAATGCACTCTTCACGTCTAGTTGGAAAACTTTAAAGCCCTTGAATGAAGCGAAAGCTAGAAACAAACGAATTGCCTCCAACCTTGCCACTGGTGCAAACACTTCATTATAATCTATCCCTTCTTGCTGATTGAACCCTTTTACCACTAACCGAGCCTTGTTGCGCGTGACAATACCTCTATCATCCTTCTTGCACTTAAACACCCACTTAGTGCCAATCTCTCTTTCACCTTTAGGAAGGTCCACTAACTCCCAAACCTTCAACTTCGCAAACTGGGCCAATTCCTCTTGCATTGCTTCAACCCATGAATTATCTTTAAGAGCCATATGAATGTTCTTCGGCTCCTCTTGGGAAATAAAGCAACTATACAAGCATTCATTCACTATCCCAGTCTTCTCAATCGACACAAATAACCCAGAATTCGCTGCTATGCTTCTTCTCGTCTGAACACCTGCAGTAGGATCTCCAAGTATCATGTCAACCAGATGATCTCTATTTGCTCGTGTAGAAGCAACTGCATCAACTTCCAGATTATCACCCAGGTTTGATCCAACCTCCCCCTGAATATTCTGATTTGCAAACGGATTAACAAACTCCTCCCCCTGATTAGGTTCAGAGTCACTATCGCTTGAATCAGGATTAGTAGCACCATGGGAAGTTTCCGGAGCATCTGACATATCAACATTCGATCTAGGCATAAACTCGCCTTCATCGTCTTCACCAATCACCGTTTGAATCAGCTGAGAATCATCTGCATCAGAAACCTCAGGAATATTAAATGATTTAAACACACTTTCATAATCATATAATATAGCAGGACCACTCGTTGATTGTTGAGGTTTGTAGGAAGTAATTTCCACATTAAAAACAACCTCAATTTTACCATTTTTTAGATTAAAAACCCTTTTATTCGGTGTGCCAGGCACGTAACCCAGAAAGTAGCCTTCGTCAGCCACCTCACCGAATTTTTGTTTATCTTTGTTTCGCACAATGGTGCAGGGTAATCCAAATGGTTCAAAGCCTGTTAAGTTTGGTTTTTCGTTAAACATCAACTCATGACAAGTTTTGTTAAAACGTTTAACGGTTAAAACTTTGTTTAGGACATAGCAAGCTGTATTCACAGCTTCTCCCCAGAAAAGAACTGGTAGCTTTGAATCTGAAAGCATCGTCCTAGCGGCTTCAATCAACGTCCTGTTTTTCCTCTCAGCGACTCCATTTTGTTGAGGCGTATAAGGAGCAGAATATTGATGTTCAATTCCTTTTCGAAGACAGTAGAGATCCAGAATCCGATTCTTGAACTCCGTGCCATTATCACTCCTTATCCTCTTGATCCTTGCATCATGGACGTTTTCCAATTTTGTAAAAAGATCTATCAGCAACTCTGCTGTCTCATCTTTTGAACCTAAAAAGAAAACCCATGAATAACGTGAATAATCATCAGTGACAACAAGACAATAATACTTTCCACCTATGCTCCTCACATTCACTGGACCGAATAAATCCATGTGAAGTAATTCATAAGGGGCATTAATGGAATTTACTGTTTTAGACTTATGAGGTTTCTTGTGTTGTTTTCCCTTTTGACATGGAAGACATTTATCTTCCACTTGAAACCTCAGCAATGGAACCCCTTTCACTAGCTCATTTTTTATGATATAATTCATTTTGCGATAGTGAATGTGGGCCATGCGTCTGTGCCACAACATAGATTCAGCTTCAAATGCTTTTGACAGTAAACACGCCACCGCAGCAGTTGGATCCTTGGCACCCATGTCCATGACATAAGTATCATTTTTCCTCGGTGCACGCATCACTATCCAATCGTCCGGAATAACCAAACCCGGTTTCAACACCAATGCTTCAGTCTTGGTAAAATGGACCGAGTGACCCTTGTCGCAGACTTGTGACACGCTCATCAGATTGTGCTTAAGCTGCTCAACATAGTTCACTTTGTCCAAAGTGATCTTCCCATTCGTCACTTTTCCTCGTCCAGTAATCCTACCACCTTTAGCACCAGCAAAATTTACATGTCCACCATCATATTCTTCAAATTCAGAAAACAACCTCGCATCCCCCGTCATGTGCCTGGAGCAGCCACTATCAACATACCATAAGTTGATAATCCTCCTTAGCAGCTCCTGCACTCACCAACCAAAAGATTAGTTAGATTGGGGGACCCAAGCCTTAATGGTCTTGGGTCTTCCAGATTCATCAACTACAGGAACATCCATCCAGTATCCATCACTCCTAGCTGGAGTCTTGGATCTTGGACCTGTTGATGGAAATGGGGCATGATTTCCATAAGGTCTCTGGTCCTGAGGGTACCTATTTGTGTTAGGACTATGTGACCTTTGAAAATTTTGATTTTGATTCCAAGAACCTTGATTGTAATTTCTAAAGCCATTGTTATAAAAAGTTCGACCACCATTATTTTGGTATCGATTTTGATATTGACCTTGACTTCTGAAATTATTTGAATTTTGATTTTTCATTCTTGGTGAGTTACTTCTAGGTCTTTCATATCTGCCTGATGTAGATTCAGGCTGAAATCTTGGTTGATTTCTTTGAAAACGAGGAACTTGTGGAGTTCCTTTTTCAGCCTTATCTACACCACCAGCAACACCCGGTTGTTGCTTTGGAGCAGATTTCTTTGGAGAATTTGAGACTTTCTCCTCATTACCACCTTGCTTCTCAGGTGATTTCCCTCTTTGTTTCTCACTAACTTGTGCTTCAACCTTTTTGTTAGGACAGCAGCTAGCTACATGTCCCTTTGTGTGACATTTGAAGCACGATTTCTTTTTCGAAGACTTCTCAGCTGAAGCCTTTGAACTAGATTCTGGTTTAGATGATGATGCCTTAGAAGGATTTGGTTCAGTTTGCTTAGTTTCAAGATTTTCTATGTTTTTGTTTTTAGCAAACTCTACATTTGATTCATTTTCTATAACAGCTGTTTCGTTTTTCATATCACTTCCTTGAACAAAATTAACCTTTTTAACAAAAGTTGGATTTTTATTCATAGGATTTGAATTTTTCTTTTTCAAAACAGGTTTGCTGTTATTTTCCTTCTTAGCATCATTATCTTCAGACACATCACCTTGACTAGATGTGAAACTACTTGGTGATGTTGACAGAAAGTCTGTGAACTCATCTTCATCAGGTAAGAAAGAATAGTCATGACTAAGAGGAGGTGGGACTTCATTGAAGCCCTTGAATCCCACACTGGTCTTGTCATTACTCTTCTTTAACCCACCCATCATGTGTTTCATAACAAAAGTAGAATCCCTGAATTGACCTAATTTCTTTTCAAGTTCAACAATTTTGAGTTGTGCATCTGACAACTCTTTGCATTTTTCAGAAATCTCTTTTGTTTTCTCAGCCATCATGTCATGAGCTAAGTCTATGACTTGAAGTTTTTCGTTTAGTTTGCTGGTTAAAACTTCAATTTCAGCCTCATAGCCTTTTATCTTTTTCAAATATGATGACTCGTTTCTTTTAGCAAAGAAATTTGATTCTTTTACGTTAGATATTTCGCTCACCAGACTTTTGTTTTGAGTTGACAACCTGTCAACTTCACCCTGTAATTCACGACACTTTAAACAAACAGAAGTAGCAGAGTTACTTACCTCTCCTGTTGATTTGTCTGAGTTGGCCATAAGAGCAGCAAGTTGAGCTCCCATTCTTTTGATGATTTCATCTTTTGCTTCATCTTCCCTTTCATGCTCAGACTTTGGCTTTTCCTTGTCAGCTTCTGTTGTCTGATCAGCATTATCTATCTCAGCTTCACTTTTATTCTCAACCTTAGCATCATCTACTGTAGCTTCACCTTCATCAACTGGCACAATCTCTGCCATGAATGCCTGAGTGACATTCTCATCATTTTCCAAGTGAATACTCCAGTCATACGAACCTTCTCGAGCAGTAGAGATCAATGCCCTTGAGTTAGAGTTGTTGGAAGCATTCCTGTTGTTTGAATTCTGACTCGACGTCTCTTGCTTTTGTTTTTGACATTCTCTAGCGAAATGTCCATAACTTTGACAGTTAAAGCACCTGACTTTGGTCTTGTCAAAACCAACAGTTTTTCCTACAAACTTCCTTCCAGTTCTGTTCATGAACCTCTTCATACGTCTGGTAATCATGGCCATTTGCCATTGCAAATCCATATCTTCAAGATCATCAGGGTCAATCTGATCGTAATCTTCATCTAAAACGGCAGGATCAGATATCTTCCCCTGAATGTAGTTTTCATAAGAAGCAACAAATGAAGCAAGTAGAGCAAGATGTTCTTCAGAAGACTTCACACTCATTGGCATCGACTTTGAACTACTACTTTGCTTAGCAGTTGATGTTCTCTTCGCTCCAGTTGATCCTCCCGATGCAGCCACAAAACACACATCACCATCCTCATTCACTATGACCTGCTCATTTTCACACGAGAGAAAAGCAGTGGCAGAGTCGCTAGAAGCATCGTGAGATGAAGAAGATGTAAGCCCATTGTAAATCCCTGGATCTTGAACCTGATCATATCCAGTGTCTTTCTTCTTCATACTGAGCTCATAAGCTCTTAGCTTTCCAACTACTTCTTCCAGCTCTTTTGTTTCATAATCCGCTTCTCCCTTTATCATGAGAGTGTAGATATCCCATTTAGTAGTAAGAGCATCCAGCAGCTTGTCATTTTTCTCTATGTCAGTATAGCAATCTATATCATAATTGTCCAATTCCGACATCAGATGGTAATATCGAGTGATGACGTCCTCAAGTGACTCATTTTTCATAAACTTGAAGACAGCAAACTGCTTTTTCAGTAGATCAACTTTGTTCTTCTTTACATCAGGATTTCCCTCATATCTCTTCTCTAGTGCATCCCACATTTCCTTTGAAGTAGTGTACTTCTTAATGGTATGCTTGATGCCATCAGGTAAAGACATTTTAATGGCAGCCAAGGCTCTCTTTTCAGCCTCATACATTTTCTTTTGTTCGGCATCCATATCAACATAAGCAGTTATACGTTGTCTTCCCTCAAACTCATGAGTTGGGTTCACATACCCATCGTCTATACATATCCACATACGAGTGTCCTGGTACTCAACAAAGGATTGAAACCTATCCTTCCATGTCAAGTAATTCTCCACCTTCATCATCTTAGGTGGTTTGTTAGTTGTGCCTACCTCGTGTTCCATCCTTAAAAGCTCGTTCAATTTAGACATGTTCGACATTTTAACTTAAGCAGACTGGTTAAACCGTACAATTTTAGTCCGAAACCTGTTTTTACTAAATTATACCGTTAGATTCGTCTCGAGATTACGATTCCAATGATATATAATGTCTAAAACCGTTTTCGGGATTTTCCAGAGTCTTTTTTTTTTTTTTTTTTTTTAAATCCAAGGAGTCCAACGGTGCAAACGGTTTGTCCAGATGAGTTACGGATCTTTTTTTTTTTTTTTTTTTTTTTTTTAAATCCAAGGAGTCCAACGGTGCAAACGGTTTGTCCAGACGGTGCAAACGGTTTGTCCAGATGAGTTACGGATCTTTTTTTTTTTTTTTTTTTTTTTTTTTTTTTAAATCCAAGGAGTCCAACGGTGCAAACGGTTTGTCCAGATGAGTTACGGATAATTCTCTAAACACGAAACAGTGAAATTTTTCTTACGATTGCCTAGAAAAATTCCACCGCTTTGAAACTTTCAACTTCTCAGTCCAGTCGAAACCACACAGTCCAGTCGTAACCACTGTTGCGAGTCGTGATCACTGTTGCGAGTCGAGATCTCTGTTGCGAGTCAACCAGCACAAGTCGAAACCACGGTTGCGAGTCAACCAGCACAAGTCGAAATCACGGTTGCGAGTCAACCAGCACAAGTCGAAATCACAAGTCGAAATCACGGTTGCGAGTCAACCAGCACAAGTCGAAATCACGGTTACGAGTCAACCAGCACAAGTCGAAATCACTGTTGCGAGTCAACCAGCACAAGTCGAGATTACGGTTGCGAGTCAACCAGCACAAGTCGAAACCTCTGGTTGCGAGTGAACAGTACCAGTCGAGATCACTTGTTACGAGTCGAGACCTGCAACCTTGAGTCGAGACCAGCTATTTTTCAACCAAAATCCCACAAAATCAGCACCTTTTACACCACAGAATCTTCTTATCGAAATCCTTCCAAACTAAACTCCTAAAAATCAGCAAACAACTTCACAATAACTCCAAAACAGATCAAAATCGTGAAAATTTTGACTGTTCTTCGATGTTCTTCGTGAATTCAAACAGCAACCCGAAAACTTGTTTCTTTCCGATCAGTTTTGAACCGTACACAAGAGCAAATGCTCTGATACCAATTGTAGGTCCCTATCCCGTATGGATCGTAACAAAACTGACAATCTACCAAGGGTGCGGAATCCCCTTGATAAACCAAATAAACAGAAACAAGAACACCAGACAATTTACCAACCGATCTTCTATGATTATCCAACGAAAACGTTTACAATCACTCAAGATCTTCACGAACTCACAGCCAATAATCTGTGTATTCGAACTCTCTCTCAATTGCCTAAAAGTCTCCAAAAGTCTAACCCTAAAACTCTAGGTAAAGGTTGTTTATATACACACAACCATACAATTCGAACTGGGCCAAGCCCATACGAATTCTGTTTACAATTCGGGCTAAACTAGTTAGACTTTAACTTGAACTTGAACTTGGACGATTTGGGCTTTAACAAACTCGAATTCCTTTCAGTCTTCATAAGTCTTCGCGGCCCAAACTCGTTTAATATCCAAAGACCAATCCAACGCTGTTGTCACATAAAATGCACCAACAATACGTTTCTCGTTAACAATCACTTTGCATCCATATTATTTGACACTGGTGCCGACTATAGCTATACACCATGTTTTCATTCAAGTATAAAACATTCACAGTACTCAGTTACAGATACGTTTTACAAGATATACACCATGTTTTCATTCAAGTATAAAACATTCTATACAAATACTGCATGAACTCACACCAACATTATGTTGATGATTTTCCAAAAACTCACATGTATTTCAGGTAACTAAAGTGGATGTGCGCGCGGTCATACTCTTGCTCTTGGATGTTGTTTATGTTGTTAGCTATGTGTGTCAAGACTCCGATGCCGTTTTGCTGGGTTTGGTTGTTATGTCCCACTCCGTGTGGTGATATAAGGACCAAAACCTTTATGTTGTCTTTAAATAAAGTTGTAAACTTTTCAAACAATATGCTGTCTTGTGATGTAAACACTTAACCTATGTTTTCATTTATGTAATGTTTGGCATTTGGAGTTGTTTTTACAAGCATGTAGTATGTTTACCAATCATATGCAATGAAAACCTTTCAAGATCACACCTCGTGCTTCCGCATTAGAAAGGGGTGTGACACAAAAGACCTTAAATAAAACCGACTTTAGTACCATGTATCTCGTCCAGGATTAAGATACATCTCCTAAACCCTAATGACTTGGATGACATCCTTTATTCATAACGCAGCTCAAAAAACATGCATACACCTGCCAGATCCACTTAGTTTCCTGAAATACATGTAATTTGAAAACATCAACAAAAGTTGAGCGAGTTCATGTGATTGTTTGTGTGAATAAACCTTTAAAGTATGTCTGTATGTATGTAAGCCCTGGTATGTAGCAATAAGGAAAAACAGATCACCAATGGTTTGCAAGGCCAATGGTATGTGTGAAATGGTGTAGGAAAAATCAAACCAAGCGGATATTGCCACGGCATTAGTATATGGACATAGTCACCACATGGGCCACCCTGGTCCTCATGGGTGTGGGCTCGCTACACCCAAATTAGATCTATCACTCATGTCCCTCGGTCCTACGACGAGGATTAATGGCCTTAAGTGTTGTACCCACCACTCACATGATCAAGCAGTAACCCTCCTTAGCTAACCATACCATGTATAAAACGTTTGTAAACAATTGTAACATGTATTTCACCCCCGAAGTTATAAAACTGAAAACAGTTAAAAGAAAAGGGGGACATAAACTCACAGTCTTGCATCTTCAGTACTCGTAACTCAAATCCCTTCGGTAAACACGACTACCTACAATGTACTGACGTCTATTAGACGAACGGGCCGTGCCTTGCCTTTAACGTTTTCGAGTTACGTTTCTTTTATGTATTCAATATTATTCCAAGTTATAATTATTTGTTAAAATTATAAATATTTCAACTTAAATTATATTTAATTTTGGAATAATTGTTAAACAATATTTTTGTAACAATACTTCTCAAGTATTTATTTTCGTATTTCCTTCCCAAGGATGGGGGTATCTCATACATGTATATTCGTATGCTTGTATTTGTTAAGTATTCTTATGCTTAATTCCTAATTAACCAATCCGGAATAAATATCCAATATATATTTCCAAAATATACGTTGTAAGAAGTGTTACTTAGAAAAATTATTCATAATTTTTCTTTTGGCAAAATTATTTGTAGCTCAAAATTAATATATTTTCAAGTCTTACTTTAGAAAATATATATAAACTTATTTTGTCCAAAAATAATGTATTTCAAGAAAATATATATTTTTCTCAAAAATCATATATCGTCTAAATATTCCAAGAAAAATATATTTTTACTTCCCAAAAATAATATATTTTCTCCTTGTCGAAAATATGATATAACTTGGTAATATTTACAAAAATCATATTTTCATTTCTTGTATCCAAAATATTACTTACCAAAAATATATTTATAAAGGTATTTTCCGGAATATTTTGTAAGTTACATTCTTTCGTTCGGTTCTACAATATTATGCGTGTAACTTGTGTATTTATTCGTTAGGATTTTTGGTAATATTTTGGATTGTGAATTCTTGGTATTTTGTTAAGTTATGTTATTCCAAATCCTAAAATAATATAACTAATACACAAAGTATACAAATAATCACACACAATGTGTCTTCTAAATATATACCTTTCAAATACATATTTAGCTATTTTTATTTACAAAAACCAACCTCCAATATTTGTATTTTTGTTACAAAAATTATGGCAAAGTTTACATTGAAAACCATAGTTAAAAATGGACTTGTAAATATTTGTTAGAAAATATTTTTCTAAGTGTTTATATTTTTAGAAAATTTTGCCATAGTTTCCCCTAAAAATGGAGGTGTCCATGCTATCAAAGCATATCATTTTCTTTTTAAATCATCACAAACAATCAACAACTTAACCAATACTTACCAAGTGCCAAAACAATGCTATTTACATAACAACATGAACTTGAACTTTCATAAAAACTTGTAGTAACTTGTTAGTGTGTTTAGTAGGTTTAGTTACCCTTTGAAATGTATTTACTTCTTTAAAAGTTTCATTCTTCAAAGATTTAGGTGTTTACAACTTGTAAACATGTTTTACAAAAACATTTCTTTATGAAATCTTCTTGCTTCCCAAGTGTTTCTACACTAGTTTAACCCTTAAAAATAGTGTTTGTTTATGTAAAAACCAAGTCTATTTAAATCTTGTTATTTAACTTGGTTTCTTTGGAAAACTATTTTGGAAATCATCCACTTACAAGACTTGTATTTCTTTTAAATCATCATCTCATATGAAAACAAGTTTCATCATTCAAGTTCATGTTTACCTAAAGTATGATCATCTTGGTCTTTCACAAGATCATCATCTTAACTCACTAGATCATGTGTTTAATCACAATCTAGTAGGTTCCATATGATGTCTAACATCATTAACACAAATAATCAATCATCAAGAAGCAAATCAACACTAATCAACATGTATTCTTATGTTATTAAGCTTATGTTAAAGTTTCATGATTATGTTCTTTAGTGTTCTTGTGATTAACATCTTACATAACATCTTTTAACCAACTAAATACGAAGTAAAATCAAGTGACAAGAAGCTTACTACTAGCACAAGGGCTAGGGAAGAACACAAGAAGATGGAGATGGTAAATGTGATGGATAATAGCAAATGGAAGAGGTCCTTCAAGATCCACAAGCTCCAAACTTCTTTAGACACCTTCTAGCACCTTGTGTACGCTTGAGATTGGATGATAATTGGATGAAGATGGTGGTGATGTTGTGGGTGGCTCACGGCCGAGAATGGGAGGAGAGGGAGAGAGAAGAGTGGTGTGAAGTTGTGTGAAAGATGTTGATGATAATGTTCAACTTATAACCATATTTAGTGTTTAACTAATGGATAAAGTGTTTCTTAAGTACATAACATAATCTCTACTAAATCAAATGTGATCAAATCATATCTAGTAAGATCAAGTAAAATCTTGATGGTGGGCCACCTTGTGACCGTCAACATGAGGGGGGGGGGGGGGTTATTGGTTGGGATTTAATGGTAAGTTAGGTTATCTAGTTAGCTTTCAAGTGTAATGTTTAGTGTTTAAGTTAATATGGTGTTATACTGTGTGTTAGGGTGTTCGGGGATCATAACTAGCTCAGAAACATTAAAACAATGCTTCTAGTATAATTTTGATGTTTCGGGTGGTGTCCGATTGTTCGGTTAGATACCAGTTCGTTAAAGTGTCAAACTATACCGTTTAGTGTTCTTTATGTACTCTTTTGTGACATTTTTAATTCCCGACACTTAGGAAAGCATTCAGGACCATTTAGTCATATTTTTGCATGTTACTAGCTTGTTAAAAAGTTGATTTTTACTAATTTATGTTGAATTCAGCACTTTATGTGGGTTTTAGGCACTTTCCGGCACTTAAACTATCACTTAGGAATGCAGTTTTGTGGTCCTTACTTCCCTACACACTATACTAGTGTAGTACTTAGTCTCTGGCCCATACTGGGCCTTAAAACACTGTCTGTCTATGTACTGAACTTCGTCAGCATTTTTCTGGGTTATCCGCTAACCGTGCTAGCTGTGCTTTGTGCATCATGTATGTCAATATGGTTTGTATGTAGTAATGATGTGACATTTTGCAATATGTGATGCACATGTAAGTATGATGCAGTAATCAGAAAGCAGTCATTTGTAATTCAGCACAGTCATTAAGCACTAATCATGGTTAATTAAATTGTACGGATACCTGGATTTTTGACGGTTGTCACATTCATCTCACAGTGGTACAAGATATCCAACATATGGGGTTATAGTGTCAAAGATTTATTAGGTTGGCATAAGCGAGTTCGCAGATGCTCAAAGTGGAAGAAAGTGGTGTATTCTGTGATGCAAGTGGCTCTTTGGATATTATGGAAATGTAGGAATGATTTGGTGTATAACCTAATAGCCTTTATGTCTGACAAAAATAAAAGAAGAGATCAAGCAAATGGGGACCTGCGGGTCTAAAATCATGCAGCTTGGAAGGATTTGTAATGGGAGGCCTGGTGTGCTTTTGATGTAGCAAATTGATGTACTTAATGTTGCTTCCTGTTGGCTGTTTGCTGTAATATTTTTGGTGGGCTAACCAACTGTTTGTCCTTTGTTTAATTAATAAAGGGTAAATTACGCTTTTTGTCCTTTATATTTGTACCAGATTGCAACGAATAGCCTTTAACTTCAATAATTACAGTCACAATCCTTTATTTGCAAAACCCGTTACACTCTACGTCCTTTAGCACTAACCAGATTAAAATTTTTGGTTAAGTATGACATGTGACTTGCACATGAGGGTAGATTAGTAATTTTACTTTTTTATTTGTTTAAAGACTTTCTCTCTCTCCCCAAACTACTCTCTCTCTCTAAACTCTCTCTCTCCTCTCAGCCTCTGTATCCTAACCACCACCCAACAAGTTCCACCACCATCATCACCCTACAGCCAACAAGCAAACCAAAATTTTTTGAATACCCATTTAGTAAGAATAACCTAATTTGAAATCAGGGAGCATAATACCCAACTTTTCATAGCCACGACCTTAATCCGTTAATAGTGATCTGATTAACAAAACCTAATTATCATTAGAAACAAAAATAATCTATAATTTATCAGATCTAGTAGTTTTGTGCTTAATCATTGAGCACGAACACATATGCTTGCTAACGATTCAATAATCAAACATGGATAACTAAAAATTTCCTTATTTTTTCCATTATAATTAAAAGTATATCAGAGAGAAATGGTGAAAACCTAAACCGTTTGCAGATTTCTGAATTAACGGAGGATCCTTAAAGCAAAGCTTACTTTGGCAAAATGAAGGAAGCCCTAGAACTCAATGCTAAGTTTATTGAGGCTAATCCGGAGTTCATGACCGCCTGGAATTATCGAAAACTCGCATTTGAGCATAGTCAATTTGAGGTAGATTCGGATCGGATTAAAGCGATTATTGCAGGGGGACTGTGGCTGCGGTGGTGGATGGGTTGCAGGGGGTTGTTGGTTGCGGTGGTGGATGAGTTGCAGGGTGATGATGGTGGTGGAATTTGGTGGGCGTTGGCTAATACAGAGGCTGAGAGGGAGAGAGAGTTTAGAGAAAGAAATAGTAGTTTTGGGAAAGAGAGAGTCTTTAAATAAATAATAAATAGAGAAGTAAAATTACTATTCTACCCTCATGTGCAGGTCACATGTCATACTTAACCAAAAATTTTAAGCTGGTTAGTGCTAAAGGACGTAGAGTGTAACGGGTTTTGCAAATAAAGGATTGTGACTGTAATTATTGAAGTTAAAGGTTATCCGTTGCAATTTGGTACAAACATAGAGGACGAAAAATGTAATTTACCCATTAATAAATATACGTTT
Source organism: Helianthus tuberosus (assembly GCA_030545235.1). Lineage (NCBI taxonomy): Eukaryota > Viridiplantae > Streptophyta > Magnoliopsida > Asterales > Asteraceae > Helianthus > Helianthus tuberosus. The sequence goes on from JARYGA010059789.1 coordinate 23,602, forward strand.
TGTTGGTCGTTAAAAAAAAAAAAAAAAAAAAAAAAAAACTAGTTGTGGACTGAATAAAGCATCGGATGCCCAATTATACTAATTTTTTTTTTATTTCAAATTTTTGTTGACATTTATATACAAGTAGAAGCTAAGTAGCTAGGGTAATGATAGTAGTGATAAGTGCATAAGCTTTTCTACATATAGTCCAAAAGAAAATAACAAAATTGGCTCATTTATATGCTTCTCTTTATTCCTAGTTTAGCCCCATGAAGATTTAAATCTTGCACATTTTCCTCCTCCAATTGTTGACCCAAAGAAACAGAAACAAAAACAAAAGGAAAGATTTTATAGCATGCACAGATCTTCATGCATCCTCTTGGACAATCTTGTTACAGTTTCCATTATCTTCTTGCTTGAATAGCATTTTAATAAAAGAAAGATTACCGAAGATGACACATCAAGTTCTGCTGGTCTCCTGTTGAACCCAGTTTGAGAAAGCTTTGAGGGTATTCATGTCAGCTCTATAATGCTTCTGAGTGAACTCAAGAAAGGTAGACCAGGTAAAATCTGGATATATCCTAGGGTTTTTTTGGTCCACTAATTTTTCTGGTGGGCTCACCACCTTATCTTTCTTTGGACATAGAAAGAATGCAAGTGACTTTCTAGGAGTTTTGCTATTTACCACAGCTCTATGTAAGCAACTTTTGTATCTTCCATTTGAGAGTGCCTGAAATTAAACAGGTAAAAAAGATTAATTCAAAACCAACTACCAAAAAGAACATAATACAGTTAAATAGTGCTCGGAGAAAAGCCAAAACACCAAATACAAACAAAAACAATGCAATACTATACGGAAAGGGAAAACAGAATCCAATTAGGTTCCATCCCTGTACTATCCGTAAAAATATTGATGAATAACAAGGAAACCTAATCATGAAAAGATTGATTACCATGAATGTGTCGCCGATGTTGACAACAAAAGCTTGTGAATTGGGTGCAATGGAACGCCACTCATTATCCACAAACACTTCTAGACCACCAACGTTATCTTGGTGTAGGATTGTCAAAGATGTTGGATCACAATGAGGCCCTGTCCCTAAGGTAAGGTCTGGCTTTTGACATGGTGGATAGTAGTTTAATCTCATTATTGAATTATTTTCTTGGAAAAAATCCTTGAAGTGAGCTCGGCTCACACCGAGGCTCATGCCTAGTAACTCCATGATCCCAAGCGAAAGTCTATTCATGGCATTGCAATAATCTTGATAAACCTTCCTGTGATTATAATCAAGTCTTTTAGCATATGGTAATAAATGATTATAACTAGTTTATTTTAACAGCATAAGTAAGTAGAAACATACCCGAGCCGTATAAATTCTTCACCCATTTTATCCTTAAAATAGTCCTTAACTATATCGGAAGAGTTCTCATCCGCTGAGTATTGGAAAGAGAGCGTCTCCTTCCAAGGCAGTTTAGATGAAAACCGCCCAGTGAAGCTGCTGGCATATCCACAGCTCTCACCAGCTTTTCTTTGTGCTCTCTGCTTTTCAGAAAGTGGAAGCTCAAAAAATAAGTCCATATACTGGTGAGCATCCGAAATTAGGTTTTCATCAACTCCATGATTAACCACTAGGAAAAAACCATGTTTTTGACACGCCTCCCCAACGAGATTGGAGGCTTTCCTGGTTGAACACGAGTGTCCAGAAAGGAAGCCTCCTAAGTCAATCAAAGGAACCTCAAGTTCTTTTGATTTTTGGGTGTTGGGTTTCTCATGATCCGGCCATATGAACTGTTGGGGTATGTTGCCTTCGTGTTGTAGGACCGATGCATCAAACACAAGTGACCTTTGTTGGTCTTCTTTGAGGGAAGACATGGGTGATAGATTCTTGATCATGCAATCTATTGCCATTGCATTTATTATGTTTCTTTGAGAAAAACCGAGATATGGAAAGAACTGATTGTGAAGGGTAGATTGAGTTTGAGAGGTGTGATAAAAGAAACGCCAAGGCCGTTTATATGGGTAACCGGTGAACCTCCCTATTTGGAATCTTATAGGCCCCTCTCTATACATAGTGCAAAATAATACTCCAAGACGAACAAAATGTATAATTAAATATTTCACTATCAATCAAAATTTTAAATGCCTCTTTCGTATCAACTAGGGGGTGCTACTTTCTACACCTCCTACTTACTTTTTACACCTCCCTCCTCTCACATACTTACAGGTGGGGCCCGCGTGGGACCGGCAGTTTTCCTCTCACAAGGGGGGTATAATCAGGAGGGATGGGGGGTGTGTATAGAATCAGCCCCAGGGTATTGTTAATATCGAATTCTTGTTAGTTGGGAAACTATAAACTAGAAATTTTAAGTATGTAAAACGTAATTTCATTATTAATATATGTTTACTTATATTTAAATTTAAATAATATATAAATAAAAAAATATATATTGATATGGTTAGACTCAAAACGATTTAAGCAAGTATAGTTTACTTCGTAACAAAAGTTAGGGGTGTTTTGGGTTGAGTTTTGAAAAGATAATATGTGTTTTGAATAATTAGAATCAGATAATTAAATGTAACAAAATGTGATGTTGAAAGATAGTGTTTGGATTTGATTATGTTGCTTGATATCACAATAATCAGATAATCAACTATTTGAGTGTTTGGCAAATATATATTAAAAAAATAACAAGTGAAAATCCTTTTCTAAACGCAAATAATCAATTTTTGTAAAACTGCGTTTTGTTGCAGTAGGGGAGGGGGGGGGGGAGCTGCTTTTGGAAAATTGCGTTTTGTAACTTTCTGATCAATTTTTTAATTTTTTTTATCCAAACACTTAAAACTGATTATTTACGATTTCAAAACGCAATAATCTAAAATTCTCCTTCAAAACTCAACCCCAAACACCCTCTTAATATGAATTAAAGTACGGGTGCAAACGAGCCGAGCCGAGCACGAGCTCGACCAGGCTCGAGCTCGAGCTCGTTTAACATATGAAAGCTCGAGCTCGGCTCGATTCGAGGTTTATTTATAAAGCTCAAGCTCGGCTCGAAGGTAATTTTTCAAGCTCGAGCTCGGCTCGGGCTCGGGCTCGACTCGTTTATTATTTATTAATTAATTTCTATTAACTATAATTTTTATTATTATACATATAATTTAGTTATTTTTTATATTTATATAAATGGTAATTATTATTATATAAATATATGTTTAATATATTAATAAAAAATATATAAACAGAAAGCTCGATTAGGCTCGCGAGCCAGCTCGAGCTCGATAAGCGAAGCTCGGGCTCGGGCTCGTTTACTAAACGAGCTTGTTTTTAGGCTCGGGCTCGAACTCGAGCTCGTTTAAGCTCGGCTCGTTCGAGCTTTTTTCGAGCCGAGCTCGAGTAACTCGTAAGTATCTCGGCTCGTTTGCACCCCTAGATTAAAGATATGTATAAAAATAAGAAAAGTTTTGTCTTTTAGGTTGAAAACGTTGCATTTTTTCTAAATAATGAGGTAAGTTTTACTGTTGCAAAGAAGGGCCTCTAGTTAGCACAAATTGCAGACATATGTTAAGAATTTAGTTTGTCTTTTGTAATATTGACAGGAAAGCACTTCCCGATGGACTTTTGGCGTTTCTTTTGGGATTTAATACATTTTTTTTTTCTTTTACCGCTGTAACACTCTATTTTCTCTAAGCCATCGTTCTTTGTCAAGAGTTTGAACTTGAAGAGAGGGGGTCCACCATTAGGGATAAAATGGAGGGGCTTTCACCAAAGTAATGAATTCAATCATCTAAAAAAGCAACTTTAGCTGGGGTTTGATCTTCTTTTTGTTGCTCTTAAAATTATTGTTCAAATTACAATTATAGTTTGTTTTGATTACATATCCATTTTAAAATAAATATACTAACAATTCTGAGTTTTCCTCATTTTACTCTTACTTCATATAATATGTTATCCAAGTTAATTACCTTTAAATACATGATTTGCATGTCTTGGCGAATGGCGTGATGTTTGTCTGTGTTTATTAAGGTTAATGTGTAGTGTTATTTTTAAAGGGGTATGGTCACGAAAAGCGTGGTAGGTGCCCACACAGGCGACCATACCACCAAAGCGACATCATCGAGATAGGTCATGACAAGACACAAGCCGACAATCTAGTAGTACACAAGGAATATTCCCGCCAATAACAATAAAAAGTACCAGGGACAACCCATACAAAAAGACAACACTTGACACCAGCCATTGACACCCAATCCCTGCCACATGATCCTCAAAGGACAAGTGACGACAAGCTGACAAGGAGTACACAGAGGTGCTGAGGTGGAACAAATAGTATTGCGCCACGTCAGTTACATCCTTGTCAACAACTTTGTGCTGCCAGGGGAGACAAAACAGATATTCTCCAGGAATGACAGCTGGCTAAGGTCTAGTTGGCTTCATCTCCCTTCCTTGCCCTTCGGCTATAAATAGAGACCTTCGCCTCCAGGTTTAAGGATCGACTCTTTTATTCTATCACTCTTATCATACACTTATTATCCTCAAAACAAGTTCTTATTCTCACGCCGGATTGTGGTTACAAGGAGAACCCCCAATCTCTCCTCCTTGTAACGAGCTTCACGGTGTTGTGTTGTTTTGCAGGACTGGATTTAGATCAAGCAGTCGTTAGGCGAGTAATAGAAGGAGATTAACCTTTGTGAACGAAACTAACCACTCAAGTTAAGCCTTCGGGTTAATTTGGTGTTTCTCCATTGGCGGCCACTGATTTATTCTGATTACTTATCTTCTTCTTTTTCTTTCCTTCCCTTGTTCATCATTATGGCAGATCAGGGACCATCTTTCTTTCACGTTGGTTCAAGCCCTCAATAGCACCGGGTTCAGACAACACGCACATACAAACCCTGCATGTTGACGGGTACACTGAAGGAAATTTCACTAAGGGTGGGGTTACACATGCTCACAATAGTGCTGCGTGCGGCACACAACACCAAACTCCAACAAACCAACGTGTGGGCCCCTCTAATCAAATTGCATCACCATGACCAGAAAGGGAGACTCCCGCTTCATGGTTCATGAATGTCACACCCCAACCGATGGCGGAAACATCGGGGCGTGCCACTGAACGAAACAAATTGTCCAGAAGTTTCCATAACAACTACGATTACCAATTATTTAAAGCATCACGTCCCATACCATGACATAAAAAGTAGCATAGTTATTACAGACAAAATCAAGACAAATAGTTCTGTTTCTACAAATCAGAATTCAAATACAGACAGTTCGTTTATTTGTTTCTAGACCTTTCCTAGCCTCGATTTCACAGCAAGCCAAGCATTTAAACATCTTAAGCACCTGCCACATACTTTAAAGTAAAAGTCAATACACATAGTGTAAAGGTGAGCATACAAGTTTAATAGATATAATAGAGTTCGAAATCGTTTACGCATAACCAGCACGTACACAGTGTGAAATGAAGCACGTAAGTTATCAACATGATCCTATCAATGCCAATGACTGTGGGTTGACTGCGCAAGGCAGTTCGTAATACACACTCACCATTGTGAGCCATGTAATTAATTGTCCTTAACAAGCCCTGAGTGAACAGGTGCTGAGTCCAAACTATAGTACTATCGTTGCTAAGGCAGGTAGACAGCAATCCATGTGTAAATATAACAAACAAGCATTCATTAAGTCACGTATAACTTGCGGTAACAGTTAGCGTTAAAGTATTGCGTAGTGTGTTCGATGTGATTTAGAATAAGTAACGTATGTAACACCCAAAAGTGCGTAAAGCAAAAAGGGTTCGAGTATACTCACAGCGATGATGGATTGAAGGGAGCGCTAGAGCGGAATTAACCTGATTAGAACGATAGCACAACGATAAGCGGCACGCAAAACGATGCAAGTGTACCAAGGATCGGATGGTAATCCGATCGGATGGCCAGTCGATCGGGTGGCAATCCGTTCGGATGGTCATCCGATCGGATGGCCAGTCGATCGGGTGGCAATCCGTTCGGATGGTCATCCGATCAGATGGCCATTTGATTGGATTGTCACCTCGTTTGGTGAGAATGTGTTTGTGTATTATGGTTTGCCTTTTGAAGTTTTCGTAGTAGCATTTTAAAAAAATAGAGAAGTATCTCTACCTTTCAGGTCGGTCGATCGATCGGTCGTTCGATCGGGCAGCAATCCGATTGCCGAGACTTCTCAGTATAAGAACAAGTTCACAGCAGGACGGTCACTCGATCGGATGGCAATCCGTACGTACTGAACATGTTGAAAATTGTTTAAGTATCCGAGTCCCAAACGTCACACAATCGGACGGTCACTCGATCGGATGGCAATCCGATCGGGTGGTAATCCGTTTCAACGTTCAGATCCTTGAATAGTTTAAAAATAGTTTAAGTGTGGGACCCAGGTGCAAGCCGATCGGGTGGCTGTCCGATCGGGTGGCAATCCGATCGGATGGCTGTCCGATCGGACGACAATCCGTCCCAGACGACCTGATCGTCCTTACACTTGGTTGTTTTGTTAGTTTGTGTTTTCTCGAGATTGTACAATAACGTGTCAAACAACAGAAACCTCGTCAAGACTTAGTGACCCGATCGGATAGGAACCACCCTAGTCCGACCAGTTAACTGTTCGAGACGGTGTTTCTTGTTTAACCCGAAATCAGTAATCTCTTGGATAGAATTCAGATCTGGAACTAACACACCACTAAGAATGAGTAGGAGGTCAGAGCAAGGTCTGAATCTATCGGTTTTGAGTGCATTGAGTGTAAAGGAGTTGAAAGAAAGTTAGAAAACCATCTTTCAATCCTTTTCACCAAGAATATGTTCAGATCTATGAAAGATCTTTGTTTATTCATGTGGAAATCGTTCGGATCTAAGTTGTTCTTGGTGGATTGAAGCCAAAACATGAAGTTCATAAGTACACCATGATGACATCATCCTATAACACCCCAAATCCAGTGACTTTACGGTTAAAAGTTAAGATTCAAAAGATAGAAAGGTGTATGAGTGCGTGTAGATCAAGAAAGTACAAGATTTAGGTTGAAAACTTACAAGAATCGCGAGAAATCGGAAGAAAAGTGGGCTGGAGCGAGTTAAGCAGAGAGAGAGAGAGAGAGAGAGCTGTCACATCAAGTGATGTGACATATGAGGGGTATTTATAGGGTTTCAATAAAAGGAAAGTGGGGAAGTGGCTGGTCGATCGGGTGGCAACGCGATCGGTTGGCCACTCGATCGGTTGGCCACTCGATTGGAGTGTCCGGCGCGACGAGTTTTGCTGTTTCATTTCGCGTGTCGAGCGTTGCGATGCGATTTGAGAGAGCGATGCGATAGATTTACCAATTAAATTAGTTTTAATCCCAACTACTATATCTAACATACAATCACTATAATTAACTTGCGTTTAGCGTTTTCGATTCGATTGCGATGCGATAGAATTGCGATTGCGATTAACACCTCAACATAAACATAACATGCACAAATAACACATAAATAGCATGCACACGTAAAACAATAACCAGAACACATAATTCGAGTTGCGAATGCGATAGCGATAAGCGATAAGTCGATTAAACGTGCGATTAATAGCGATTAAACCTCGATTATTAACAAGTACTGCACAAAATACAACTAACGCGATAACATACATAGACTATCTACGAGGCAAAGAAGTCAAAGCAGGAATTGAGCAAGGAGTGACAGATCGCAATTAGCAATCTTGTCTTCCTTTGACTTCAATCTTGACTTTGACTTTCGAAACACGGGATGTTACAGCCTCCCCTTCTTAAGGGAATTTCGTCCCTAAATTAGGCTGAAGCCGTAACAAACAACTGCGGGTACTTCGCCTTCATGTCGCTTTCGAGTTCCCAAGTGAACTATGTGCCTCATTTGCCTTCCCAGCGAACTTTCACAATGGGAATGCGCGAGCGTCGGAGCTGCTTGGTTTGGCGGTCCATGATTTCGACAGGCTTTTCCACGAAGTGTGGTGTTTCGTTTACTTGAAGATCTTCGAGGGGTACATGTAAATCATCATCAGCCAGGCACTTTCTGAGGTTCGAAACATGGAAAGTCGGGTGAACGTTGTTAAGTTCCTCCGGTAGTTCGAGTTTGTAAGCCACTTTTCCGATCCTTTCCAGAATCTTAAAGGGTCCAACATATCGAGGCACGAGCTTTCCTCTCTTGCCGAATCTGACCACACCCTTCCAAGGTGATACCTTTAGGAGTACATGGTCGCCAACGTCAAATTCGATGGGCTTGCGTCGTCTATCGGCGTAACTTTTCTGACGACTCCGAGCTTTCAGTAGATTGTCTCGAATTTGGAGGATTTTGTCACTCGTTTCTTGCAGTAGCTCAGGACCGGTTAATTGTGAGTGCCCGATCTCGTGCCATACAATAGGCGATCGACATCTTCTTCCATACAATGCCTCGAATGGTGCCATTTAAATCCTGGAATGATAACTGTTATTGTACGAGAATTCGACCAAAGGTAAGTACGCGTCCCAATTACCACCGAAATCTGTGACACACGAACGGAGCATGTCTTCAAGGGTACGAATCGTTCTTTCAGTCTGACCGTCGGTTTGAGGGTGGAATGCGGTACTTAGATTAAGCACAGTACCGAGAGCAGCTTGAAATGTTTCCCAACAACGCGAGGTAAAACGAGCATCGCGGTCAAAACTGATGTCGCGAGGCATCCCATGTCGACAAATGATCTCTTTGGTGTAGATTCGGGCTAATTTTTCTACCTTGTAGTCTTCTCGTATTGGCAGAAAATGAGCTGATTTGGTCAAACGGTCAATGACAACCCAGATGCTGTCGTGACCTGATGGCGTACGCGGAAGCTTCGTTACGAAGTCCATAGCTATACTCTCCCACTTCCACACAGGGATCTCGGGTTGGACGAGTAAGCCAGAGGGTCTTTGGTGCTCAGCCTTTACCTTCGAGCAGGTTAGGCATTTCGAAACATAGAGGGCGATATCCCTCTTCATGCCCGGCCACCAGTACTTGTAGCGCAGGTCCTGGTACATCTTGTCGGCACCGGGATGAATAGAATATTGGGATTTGTGGCCTTCGTCCATCAAAATCTGTCGTAAATCGGTCCGTTTAGGTATCCAAATTCGGTCCAGATAATGGAATATCTCATTCGACTTGTTCACTAGCTGGGCTCCATCGTTGAGAATCCTTTCCTTCTTCAAAGTGCGCTCGGTAAAACAGGCATGTTGAGCTTCGCGGATAAGGGTTTCAAGATCATATTGGGCTTGGATATTACGGGCGCTCTGCAAATAACTCTGTCTGCTGAGAGCGTCGGCAATGACATTTGCTTTGCCCGGATGATAACGAATCTCATAGTCCTAATCGTTGAGAAGTTCAACCCACCGGCGTTGACGCATATTTAGTTCTTTCTAATCAAAGATGTGTTGTAGGCTCCTATGATCGGTGAAGATCGTACACTTGATACCATAAAGGTAGTGTCGCTAAATCTTTAACGCAAAAACAACTGCGCCTAGCTCGAGATCGTGGGTTGTATAGTTCTTCTCATAGATTTTGAGCTGACGAGATGCGTAAGCAATAACCTTGTCTCGTTGCATGAGAACACAACCAAGACCAAGGTTCGAGGCGTCACAATAGACAATGAAGTCATCGTTTCCGTCGGATAAAGTGAGAACAGGAGCATTGCAAAGCATGTACTTGAGGGTTCGAAAGGCAGTCTCTTGTTCAGTTCCCCAAACAAAAGGCTTGTCTTTGTGTGTGAGAGAGGTGAGCGGCACAGCGATTTTAGAGAACCCTTTGATAAATCGGCGATAATAGCCCACTAGTCCGAGAAAAGAACGGACTTCCGACGGATTCTTGGGTGTAACCCAACTCTTGATAGCTTCGATCTTCGCGGGGTCGACGTGAATACCTTGACAATTAACAATGTGACCGAGGAATTGAACCTCCTCTAACCAGAATTCACACTTGGAGAACTTGGCATAGAGTCGATTCCCTTGGAGTAACTCGAGAACCAAACGTAGATGCTGCGCGTGTTCGGTTTTCGACTTGGAATAGATCAGGACATCATCGATGAACACGATGATGAAGCGGTCGAGATAAGGTTTACACACGCGATTCATCAGATCCATAAAAACCGCGGGTGCGTTGGTTAAACCAAAAGGCATAACAACGAACTCGTAATGGCCGTATCGATTACGAAAAGCGGTTTTCGGTATATCCTCTTCTTGTATGCGTAGCTGGTGGTAGCCTGAGCTTAGATCGATCTTGGAGAAACACGTAGCACCTTGTAACTGGTCAAACAAATCATCAATGCGAGGCATGGGATAGCGATTCTTGATTGTCAACTTATTCAACTCCCTATAGTCGATGCACATCCGGAACGACCCATCCTTCTTTTTGACGAAAAGGACTGGTGCGTCCCAAGGAGAGGTGCTAGGGCGAATGAAGCCTTTGTCAAGCAGTTCCTGGAGCTGACTCGAGAGTTCGCGCATTTCGGATGGAGCGAGTCTATAAGGAGCTCTAGCAACAAGATTTGCTCCAGGAATGAGGTCGATACGAAAGTCGATATCACGACTTGGCGACAGGCCGGGAAGATCATCAGGAAACACATTAGGAAATTCACGAACCACAGGTACGTCTTTCACCCCTGTCTTTCCTTTCTTTTCCTCCTCCGCTACTACAATATTAGCCAAGAAAGCTCTGTATTCCTTGCGAAGATACTTGCTGGCTTGAATACACGACATAAGCTTGAGATCCTTCGAGAGAGTTTCACCATACACACACAGTTGATCCCCATTAGCGAGCGAGAATCGAATCATCTTGTCGAAACAAACAACTTCAGCATGGTTTTCGCATAGAAAGTCCATGCCTACTATGACGTCAAAACTTCAGAGCTGCATCGGAATAAGGTCGATAGGGAAGATGTGATTGTTGAGTTCGAGAGTACAATCACGAAGAACAGAGTTGACAGTGACGGTTCTTCCAGTGGCAACTTCAACATTGAACGTCGAGGGGAGATGGGCGCGCTTACGATTAAGGAGCTTTTCAAACTCAAACAATACAAAACAGTTATCAGCTCCAGTATCAAACAAACATGAAGCATAAATACCATTCACAAGGAATGTACCATTGACCACGTTGTTGTCAGCCTGAGCCTGGCGCACATTAATGTTGAAAGTTCGAGCACGAGCGGCTTGTTGCTGTTGTTGCTGAGGCTGCTGCTGTTGTTGCTTGGGCTGCTGCTGTTGTTGCTCTTGCTTCACAACCCGATTGGGGCACATGTTTGCGAAGTGGTTGGGATCACCACACGCAAAGCAGACTCTAGCATTGACCGCGGGTGCAGGAGCTGCTTGTTGCCCTTGAGGAGCAGGAAGTAGAGCTTGATGAGCAGTAGCTGGAGCTGGTGCTTGTCGAGGACTTGTACGGCAGTTGGCGGTGAAATGGCCGTACATGTTACAGTGTACGCAAAATCTGCAGGTGATTCCCACTGGATGATGGTAGGTACATGTTGGGCAAGCAGGGTGAGGACCAGTGTAAGCACATTTTGCCGGCGGTGCTTGAGTAACTGGTGCTGCAGCTGATCGGTATTGAGGTTACTGCTGAGTCGGTACAGCTTGAAGCAGAGCAGCGGTAGTGACAGCACAGTTCTTTGCTGGAGTTGCTGTTGTTTTTCCTCTTGCGACGAGAGGCTTTTGAAGACTGAGGGGTGGTGGCGGTTTCAGCGGTTGGCACAGTGGTAGCTTGATGCAAGTTCTTTGAGGCTTTGTCCCAGACACCAGCCTTGACTCGCTTGTCGTTGATTTCAGCGGCAAGTAGATAAGCTTCTTCGATTGTTGCTGGTTTTGCAGCTTGCACAAAATCTGCGACACAGTCTGGCAGGGCTCGAATATACTTCTTGATTGTCACGTTAGCAGTCTTGACTTGATCAGGACAAATTATGCTAAGCTGCTTGAAGCGAGCAGTTAAAGCAGCATTGTCACCATCCTTCTGCTTTATATGCCAGAATTCGTCCTCCAACTTTTGGCGCTCATGGGGAGGGCATAACTCTTCCAACATGACGTTCTTCAACTCATCCCACGTTAAACCATAAGCTGCGTCGTTTCCGCGTTTGTTTCTCTTGGCCGTCCACCAGTCTAAAGCGCGGGACTGGAAGACGCCGGTAGCATTCAGAGTGCGGAGTTCGTCAGGACAGCCACTCTGGCGCAAGGTGACCTCGATCGAATAAAAGCATTGGAATAAGGCTGTAGGACCATCTTCGCCAGTAAATTCTTTTGGTCCGCAAGCTTTAAACTGCTTGAAGCTAAAAGTAGCTTTGGGAGCATCGGTCCTTGACTCTTCAGAAGATTTGCTCACATTCTCGTACAGTTCACTGACGATTTGAGGAACAACTTTCGCCATTTTCTTAGCAACCATGGCGGCGAGACGTTTATCTGCTTGCTTTCAGCGAGCAGCTTGAGTAGCGCGAGATCCAGATGATGACATTGTCTGCAACAGACATCGCCATAGGACTCAAACACAATATAATCGAATCTCACCTCACACGCCTAATACTACTAAAGCTCAGGAACACGATCACGTAACACGTAAACACATAGACACGTAATCACAAATTCACTTAAGCACAGAAGCACATAGGCACATAAGGCACAGAATCACATAAGCACAAGAGGCAGTCAGGATACAGAAACCTAACTATATGTTGCACGTATTCCCTATCCTTCACAGCGCGTATAGCGATTAATTATAGCGATTGCGAGTATCGAGCAGCGATTGCGAATGATGATCAGCGAGTTATGGGCGATGGTGTAGTGGGGGTTGTGCGTGTTGGTCGAAATAAGCAGCGAAAATGAATAAACCACCAGGAATCAAAACGTGTAATCACATAAAACACATAAATTCCACATAAAATCGACAAATATCAGAGTCAGCAGTTGCGGGCTCAGAATTGAAACACATAGAAATCGAGGATAGGTTGTCTGCGGCTTTTAGACGTCGACTATCCAAAGTGGTTTGACTATTCACAAGGACGTTTAGCACACACTTTGACCTTCCAGTTATAGTGCGACTTCAAGTCGTTGGAGTCCGTCGAGACTTTGGTGAGAGTTTTGTAAAACCAAAATAGAGATCGGAATAAGTCATCAAGGTTCGGGTTTCACCCCTGAGTTAACAACTTTGTTCCTGTTTTGATAAAATAAGGAAGAATTATGTGTCAAAGTACGGATTTCACTCCTGATTCAACGCAAATCCTCTCATTTTTAGATAAAAATGAGGGTTGAACAAGCAATCTAGTCGAGAGTTTGCGGTTTTCACACCTAATCTTGACCTAATCGCTCGTTCATTTTCGAAAATTAGAGTGCAGTGATAGTGTAGTGCAGGCGAGAATAGCGAGAAATAGTAAGTAAGCTCGTACAAGACCCCTAAGGGTATGCACAAGTCGGTCTGTTGGTACTTAACTATAGACTAGGTCGTTTCTAAGACATCGACCCGGACTAGGTCGAGTCTTGCCTAATTCCCTATAGTTATGGCTCTGATACCAATCTGTCACACCCCAACCGATGGCGGAAACATCGGGGCGTGGCACTAAGCAAAACAGATTGTCCAGAAGTTTCCATAACAACTACGATTACCAATTATTTAAAGCATCAAGTCCCATACCATGACATAAAAAGTAGCATAGTTATTACAGACAAAATCAAGACAAATAGTTCTGTTTCGACAACTCAGAATTCAAATACAAACAGTTCGTTTATTTGTTTCTAGACCTTTCCTAGCCTCGATTTCACAGCAAGCCAAGCATTTAAACATCTTAAGCACCTGCCACATACGTTAAAGTAAAAGTCAATACACATAGTGTAAAGGTGAGCATACAAGTTTAATAGATATAATAGAGTTCGAAATCGTTTACGCATAACCAGCACGTACACAGTGTGAAATGAAGCACGTAAGTTATCGACATGATCCTATCAATACCAATGACTACGGGTTGACTGCGCAAGGCAGTTCGTAATACACACTCACCACTGTGAGCCATGTAATTAATTGTCCTTAACAAGCCCTGAGGGAACAGGTACTTAGTCCAAACTATAGTACTATCGTTTCTAAGGCAGGTAGACAACAATCCATGTGTAAATATAACAAACAAGCATTCATTAAGTCACGTAAAACATGCGGTAATGGTTAGCGTTAAAGTATTGCGTAGTGTGTTCGATGTGATTTAGAATAAGTAACGTATGTAACACCCAAAAGTTCGTAAAGCAAAAAGGGTTCGAGTATACTCACAACGATGATGGATTGAAGGGAGCGCTAGAGCGGAATTAGCCTGATCAGAACGATAGCACAACGATAAGCGTTGCGTAAAACGATGCAAGTGTTCCAAGGATCGGATAGCAATCTGATCGGATGGCAATCTGATCGGATAGCCGGTCGACCGGGAGGCAATCCGTTCGGATGGTCATCCGATCGGATGGCCATTCGATTGGATTGTCACCTCGTCTGGTGAGAATGTGTTTGTGTATGATGGTTTGCCTTTTGAAGTTTTCGTTGTAGCATTTTAAAAAAATAGAGAAGTATCTCTACCTTTCAGGTCGGTCGATCGATCGGTCGTTCGATCGGGCAGCAATCCGATTGGCGAGACTTCTCAGTTTGAGAACAAGTTCACAGCAGGACGGTCACTGGATTGGATGACTGTCCGATCGGGTGCCAATCCGTACGTACTGAACATGTTGAAAATTGTTTAATTATCCGAGTCCCAAACGTCACACAATCAGACGGTCACTCGATCGGATGGCAATCCGATCGGGTGGTAATCCGTTTCAACGTTCAGATCCTTGAATAGTATGAAAATAGTTTAAGTGTGGGACCCAGGTGCAAGCCGATCGGGTGGCTGTCCGATCGGGTGGCTGTCCGATCGGGTGGCAATCCGATCGGATGGCTATCCGATCGGACGGCAATCCATCCCAGACGACCTGATCGTCCTTACACTTGGTTGTTTTGTTAGTTTGTGTTTTCTCAAGATTGTACAATAACGTGTCAAACAAAAGAAACCTCGTCAAGACTTAGTGACCCGATCGGTTAGGAACCACCCTAGTCCGACCAGTTAACTGTTCGAGACAGTGTTTCATGTTTAACCCGAAATCAGTAATCTCTTGGATAGAATTCAGATCTGGAACTAACACACCACTAAGAATGAGTAGGAGGTCAGAGCAAGGTCCGAATCTATCGGTTTTGAGTGCATTGAGTGTAAAAGAGTTGAAAGAAAGTTAGAAAACTATCTTTCAATCTTTTTCACCATGAATATGTTCAGATCTATGAAAGATATTTGTTTATTCATGTGGAAACCGTTCGGATCTAAGTTGTTCTTGGTGGATTGAAGCCAAAACATGAAGTTCATAGGGACACCATGATGACATCATCCTATAACACCTCAGATCCAGTGATTTCACGGTTAAAAGTTAAGATTCAAAAGATAGAAAGGTGTAGGAGTGCGTTTTGATCAAGAAAGTACAACATTTAGGTTGAAAACTTACAAGAATCGCGAGAAATCGGAAGAAAAATAGGCTGGAGTGAGTTGAGCAGAGAGAGAGGTGTCACATCAAGTGATGTGACATATGAGGGGTATTTATAGGGTTTCCATAAAAGGAAAGTGGGGAAGTGGCTGGTCGATCGGGTGGCAGCCCGACCGGGTGGCAACTCGATCGGTTGGCCCCTCGATTGGAGTGTCCGGCGTGACGAGTTTTGCTGTTTCGTTTCGCGTGTTGAGCGTTGCGATGCGATTCGAGAGAGCGATGCGATAGATTTACCCATTAAATTACTTTTAATCCCAACTACTATATTTAACATACAATCACTATAATTAACTTGCGTTTAGCGTTTTCGATTCGATTGCGATGCGATAGATTTGCAATTGCGATTAACACCTCAACATAAACATAACATGCACATATAACACATACACGTAAAATAATAACCAAAACACATAATTCGAGTTGCGAATGCGATAGCGATAAGCGATAAGTTGATTAAACATGCGATTAATAGCGATTAAACCTCGATTATTAACAAGTACTCCACATAATACAACTAACGCGATAACATAAATAGACTATCTACGAGTCAAAGAAGTCAAAACAGGAATTGAGCAAGGAGTGACAGATCGCAATTAGCAATCTTGTCTTCCTTTGACTTCAATCTTGACTTTGACTTTGACTTTCGAAACATGGGGTGTTACAATGAAATCTCAAGCTGTGAAGAATGAAGTATACGCACAACTGTGCGTGCAAGCACCAACCGCCATTCAGCGAACACCACAGGTTCAAACAACTCCAAGGGTACTAGATTACACCTCCCTGCCACGTAATTGTGCGCGTACAGGGGGTGCTCAATACTAGCGTGAAGAATCCTACTATGTTGACATTACAACACATGATACCAGAACCAATACGTATAAAGAACATTTGCATCACCAAACTACCATTCACGACCGACTCGGTCCCCGCCGTACCATGCGCGATGAGCGTGATACGTACACGGGTGAGTCAGATCCAATATATAGGGACGACGATAGATCAAGTGTCCTTGACATAATCAATGATGACCAATGTTCACACAAGCCACGCACTAGAACCCCGTATAATACAACAGCTGAATACGACTATAGCTTGGTTTACAGACCAGCTGCAGGAAGTTCAGCGGCACATCAGATCCAGATGACGATATACACATATTCACTAGTGCAGGCGTGGTTGGATGTTGGACACACCCAATGTGATGTCATCTCTTTTTGTAGACATTAACAGGCGAGTCGCGCGCATGGTTTGATAGTTTACCCATCAGCAGGATTAAGTCATTCAGTGATTTACAGTAGAAGTTTTTGCAACATTTCAGCCAACAGAGACGTCACGTCATAGACACTACGAACGTAATAAATATCTGGCATAAAGACAAGGAATTAAATGAGGATTTTATCACCACGTACAGCAAGGAGTGGCTCGATATAGGCGATGTGAGTGAAGACTTACTACGTGCGTATTTCACCAACGCAATACACAACAACTATCTAATTCGAACAATCTCCGGCAAGGATGGTATTCCGAAAGAATGGGACAATGTGATGTCGGCTTCAAAGTTTGGGCACAAACCGAACGAAATCTGACTT
>JARYGA010059789.1:40927-81879 GCA_030545235.1 Helianthus tuberosus
AGACATCGAAGCAAGCGAGGAATGGTTTCAAGAAGGTTACGATGCGAGGGGCAAACCAAGTTTCACGCCGATACAAAAATGCACGTCCGCCATTCGTCAACTCGCGACAGGTAACCCTCCCGACCAATATGATGAATATCTAGCTATGGCGTCTAGAACTTCCCATGAATGTCTGCAATTTTTTTGCAACGCGGTCATTAAGTTGTATGGTAAAGAGTTTTTACGTAAACCGACGAGCCACGACTATCTCACGTATTTACGCCGCACATGAGGCTAGATGGCATTTTCCAGGGATGCTCGATAGCATCGATTGTACACATATCGAGTGGAAAAATTGTCCAAGAGAGTTGCGAGGGGCGTATGTTAGGGGTGACATCAAAATACCAACTATCATACTAGAAGCGGTGGCGTCGAATGATTTATGGATTTGGCATTCATATTTCGGTGTTCCAGGTTCAAACAACGACATCAATGTGTTGCACACGTCGCCGTTGAAACCGTAACGGATGGTACCGCACCCTTCTCTCCATTCTATGTTAACGGACGATATTACAGACGATGCTTCTTTCTTGTGGATGGTATCTACCCATCATGGTCTGTTTTTGTGAAAGCTCCTTCATTTCCTGTCGAGCCTAAAGAAATCGTGTTCAAAAATTTGCAAGAATCGGCAAGAAAAGATGTTGAGAGGGTTTTTGGTGTTTTAAAGGGTAGATAGGGTATACTATACCGACCGGTTCGTGCGATGAACAAGAAAGCAATACATAGCATAGTATATGCATGTATCATATTACACAATATGACAATCAAAGAAGACGGGCGTGCAATATCTCCGGATTGGGTGCCGGATCCTCCTACACAAGTTCAAGTTCCACAAAATATCCAACAAGAATTGCGTAATGAAGAAACTCACTTTCGGTTGAGATACGATTTAATCAAACTAGTAGGTTCTTTAGGTTTGGAGTTTCATGAGTCGGACGAGTAGTAGAGTTTTTTTAGTATATTTTTTTTTTAAATTGTAGCCTAAAATATTTCTAGTATGTTAAATTGAACTAGTATATTTTAATTTTAATGAAATTTATAATTTTAGTGTTTTATTGTTAATTTCTAATTTAAAAAAAAATTAAAAAATTTTGTGAGTGATGGAATTCCATCACTAGTGATGACCACCGCCACTACAAAATGTTTGTGAGTAATAGAATAGTGGCTGATGACATGGCAGGAGTCGATTGGATGCTTGTGAGTGTTGGAATTCTATCACTAGTGACCACCCTCACTCCAATTAGGAATGGAGTAGCTCTTGGTGTTTTTTAAAATTCAACTTTCAAAAAAAAAAAAGTTATCACATTCACACTATTACAATCAATAATTCAGATTTCGTTCTTATGTTCTCACTATTTTTTATTTGATTGTGCAATTATGGTTCGGTTTGGGTCCAATTCATCCAACATCTACGCATATATACTACAAAATTGAAGCACTTCAGTTAATGTAAAAGATCATTATGATTGGATACGTACATTGTAAACATCATGAGAGTGTTCATAGCTTCTGTAACAGTCATGGTGTGTTCTCGGTTCATTGTGACCTATACTTATTAAAAATCAATATGTTGTTCAAGCACTAGCCTTAGTGTGTTCTTGGTTCATTGTGACCCATGTTTATTAAAAATCAATATGTTGTTTAAGCATTAGGTTTAATTAGTTTGATTCCTTCAAACTAATGCTAGTTCTTTGATTTGGTATCAACGTAGAATTCAACATTGAAAATTTGTAGTCTCTTTATGTCAATAGTCTTAACCACCCTTCCCACAACTTTTTTTTGTTTAAACAAGTGTTAGTTCCTCATTTTAGTAACCTTTAAACGATAATCATCAATCCCTACACACCAAGGAGAGTAGGAATCAACGACCAATGCACAATTGAACGCGAGTAGAGCTTATAGAGAAAATACTAATCTAGGTCACCATCATCGACCAGAGATAAGCTGCAAATCAGTAGGATTGTAGACATGAGAGCACCATCATGGAACACAACATGGAGGCAAGATGAGTGTGATCAAACTTAGTAGGTCAATTCAAGTGATTGAACATCATATCTATATATGAAGAGATTAAATGCCTAAATGGTAGTGTTAAAGAATCATGTTCTAAAAAATATGGGTACAAGTAAAGTTTTATAAATTAATAGATATCAATCAACTTTATAAAAAATATTCAAATTAATGAGTACAAGTAGAGTTTTATAAATCAATAAAGTTTACAAAATCCCCAAAATGCCCTTGAAAACGCTAACAACTATCATTTGGCCTATGTACTACGTACACTCCTACATACCCCATGCAGGTCTTTTGTAATCTTGTTTTTGGCCTATTGCTGGCTCAATGATCACTTGATATTAAATTCATAAATGCATGTGTTGTGAATTATATATTTTGCAAAAGAACACAAACCATTTTGGTTTTTATTTTTAGGAATCACCTGACATTGATGACTATAGCTGCAGCAGGTGGTGATAGCAATCCGCAGCCGTTGGCCGCTGTTCTGGGTTCAGATCCAAACACCTTTTCTGCAACTCCCTCAATGCCTTGGGTAACCCCACAAGCCCACATGTCTTCAGCATGTGGCCTACCCCCCATACATCAACCTTTACCCCATACATCCCCCGACCCTTCATCTCTGGAGCGTGTCTCCCTGACACAGAAACCGGAGATGAGGTCGGGGGAATTTTTGACCCCACCCCACCATCTTGTTGGAGTGGGTATATTTGTGGCGCGCTGGCCGCTTCATCAAACCCTATGATGAACCACTCATTTTCTCTGTCGTTTCTTCGCATCACTTTATCCCAGCCTAAGTCACGGTGCATGAATGACAAATCGTGTAATACAACTAACGCTTTCGTTACATGTTTCAGAGCCTCGACCACCTGCTCGTAGCTCGAAAGCTTTAGCCTGTATCCTCTTGGTTTGAAACTTAAACTTAAATCGTGTTCCGATGACTGGCAAATGTATTCTGCATTCGGAATCCGATGATCTAGAAAATCATAGATTTCTTTTACAGTAACCCATTTTCGCTTGGTTGGAAAAATCCGAGTCATGTAATTTGGTGTTACTTCGATAACGTTGTTGTTACCCAAGTCGATTCTTTCGAAATCGCTGTATGGAAATGATTTGTTGATCTGCTGGATGTTGGCGCAACGATCGGCCAACAATGACAACAAGCCTGCGATCCTCCAACAGGGAACCAAAGCTTTGATTCGATCTCCAGGTGTCGATAAGTCAACTGTGTGTAGATCGGTTCGGATGAGGGTATCATGTGTTCGACTTAACGCACAGAAGGTGACAATATAACCAACTGCATAATAACCCAAAATGTAAGGAAGATCCACATAACTCCAAAACAACTTTTGTACTAATAAAGAAGATGGATCAAGATTATTATCTTCTCGTAATCTATCAGTTTCTTCCCCTCTCCATAAACAAAAATTCCGCACAAAACCTGTTACATTAGGCCATTGATCTTGTATGCCATTGTTTGATAAATGAGACGATTTTCGAATGAACACCATGTCATGATTAATAAACTTTGAAACAACCTGATTGATGCAATCATCCCAAAGGCCAATGAAGGATTCTCTTGTGGTTGTGGTGAGAGTAGGGTTTGATCGAACAATTGGGCTTAAGATCTCAAATGTGATGGATCGACAATCCAACGGTTCAGAAGAGGTGGTGAAGAAGATTTCTTTTCCTTGAGGAAGATCTCGGTACAAATCTTTTCGAACAGGGAATCGAAACTGTTCTTGTGGTGGTTCTTGTAAGTACCAAGGAAGATCAATCAAACTTGGTAGAGATGGTGGTGGAACATGAAGATTACCCAAGTAATACTCTGTTGGATCTTGAAAGTCCCATGATGTTATAGCTGTATAATTAAAAAACAAACATAGCCAGTAAAATGTCAATAAATATTATGGTTGTACAACTAAAAAATATTAATCTAAGAATCAAAATTAGTAGTCATTATGGTCAGTTCTTGACTTACATGATCTATTAGAGAGTTCTAAAGGACCTTGAGGTCTCTCAGTAATGAAACCTGTTGACGTAAAAAAAAGTTAAAGCTTTGACTAAAATCATATTATAATTTTAGAAACTATATATGCATGGGTCATTATGGTTTTATGCGGGCCATATAATGTAAAATCAAGTCTGCACACCAGTGCATGTCAGAACTTATGGTTTTATACAACATAGCAACAAAATATCATGGGGGGTCGTATGACTTTGTCAGTGGTGTTCTTGTTCGCTATTTATGTTTCAGCCAACCACATCATACACGCCGTATAATTTTGGCTAACAGTAACTCATACGGCATGTGTCATAACTTATGGTGCGTATTATCTGTCATTATAAAGCGCCATATGACCCGTAGAATCATTTTATAGCTTCCATAAGACACATATGAATGGTTAGTGATGTGTAGATAGTGTGTCAGCTTTATCTCTAAACATATGTATATATACCAGAAGGATGGGTTGCCATTCTTCTGCCAAATACTTTGATTTGTTGGCCAGGGAGAAACCTATCAACAGAAAACCCTCTAAGAGGGGAATTAGCATCTTCAAAGGCTTCCAAGGTACAAGCAACCATTGCATCATCCATGTAAGTGAGTTCATCCGCGTTTAAAAAGCTTGTACCTTGAACCTTAATTCTACCTCTATGATGCTCACCATCTTCGGCCCATAAGCTGACAAGTTCTTCCCACACCATTCTCACTTTACCAATTCTTCTTAGCTCCTTCAATGCTGACGTGGAAGAAGCATCGTACTGACCCCCTCCTTCAACCTCCATTGATGAACTCTCCATCCCTAACAAGCTTCCTCTAACACCATGAAGATACCCTTCACCACCACGATTATCCGCCATCATCATATGCCTGCCACCCCTCCCTACAATAAAAACATACAATTTCAATAATTTTTTTAAATTTGTAGGTCGTCTAGAAAAATAGTAAGCAATTTTTAACTTGTTTTTTGTTTCTAGGGAGTCTGCTAGCTAGTTAAATGAGTAGATTCAATTATAGTTCGTTAGTCAAAATATCATGCTCATTTATTTGTTTTTCCATGACAATCGTACTCATTTTTTATTATTTTGCCATGAAAGCGACTTCCCGAATTTTACTTGCCATGTAATTTTTTTAACGACAAATGTTACTTATCTACTAATTTACGCCAATTATACTAAAATACTTCTTTGCCTAGGTTTAAACCAAAGATTTCCGCTCTAAAAACATGTGGCTTTACCAAGTGGTCTAACCTCCCTTTCCATGTAAATATTTGGCAATTTTTTAAAGTCCAATACTAGTTAACAAAAAACAAACTCAATTAGAGGTTGCTAATCAAATAGCGGACTCATTTGTTTGATTTTGCCTTAACAGCGAATTCGAAAAGTTTGCTTGCCAATACACTAAAAAAAACTAATCATTTCACTAAAACATCTATCAATGAAAACCATTTCTAGAAGTCCGCTAGTTAAAAGAACATGTTTTGGTTTTAAAAGTCCGCTAGTTAGTTAAAGGAGCATACTCAGTTATTGTTCGCTGGTGAGAGTATAAGATTTGTTGTTATAGTTTGCAATGATAGCGACTTCGAGAAGGTCGCTTGCCACGTAAATATATGGTGGCAGCTTTTTATAGATTACGGTAGCTAAAGCAGCATACTAAATTACAGTCAGCTATTACATTTTTTAGTTTTACCATGATAGAGAATTCGAGAAATTCGCTTGACACGTAAATGTGTTGTCAAATTATTTTAGAATCTACTGCTAGTGAACTCCATGTAAACCAAAGGGCTTCTAAAAACCTACTCATATTTCTAAAACGCCTAAAAGCATTTCGAACAAACTGATTTTTTTTACTTTTGCCGTAACAAACTGTAGAAGTTAATTTGCCACATGAACATCAGATAAAAGATCTTTTTAAGCGACGAACTCCCCAGCAACCAAAAAACTTCTAAGACCATGCGTAGTCGTTGGGGTGAATAATGCCCCACCCCAGGGCGTTTTGCGCCACGTGTAATTCTAGTCATCAAAGGGGCGTTATTCACAAAGGGGCATAGTGGTTTTAACGCCCAATAATGTCCCGTAATCATTACACAATCATTAAATTTTTTTAATTAAAACTAATTAAATTTCATTAGTAGCTACAAAGAAAATAAAAAATCTCAAACAAATCAAAAAGCGAAGGGGGCAGGAGCCTTGTAAAAAGAATGCCAAACTCAAAAATTTCAAAAAAAAAAAAACGCCCCGGGGACCGATTCCGGGCGTTTTTCGGGCGTTGTCAGGCTTCAAAACGCCCCAAAAGAAACGAGTACGCATGGTCTAAAAACCTCCACACTTATGTATTTTTCTAGAAAAAAACCATAGATTTTAAAAATAAAAAAGTTAAAGAAAATCCAATTTTACAGCCAGCACATAAAATAACATCAACAGTTCGTTACCAGAAGACGAGAACGGGACATCATCGTCACCCGAAGCCGGAAACGATTTAGCATCAACAACCGCCAAGCGAGAATCATGATCTCCACTACCGGCAGTCAAAAGAAACGGCGAGCCACCTCTGCAAACACCAGTTTGTGGTGTTCTCATTCTAGAACCCATAAACTGTGCCAACTCTTCGTACACCTCTTCATCAAATGAAGCAGGCAACCTATGCAACTTCCTTTCATAAGGAGATAACCGAAAGTAACTCTTACCAATATGCTCTCGCTCGCCACCTCGTTCCCACTCGTACACTTTCCTAAACTCACCCAACATGTTATCCCACTTTGTCCCTGCCGTTTTAGCGTCACGATTAACCCCGTTTCGTTGCAAAAAGTCTGCAACTTCTTTATCTTTTGCGGCTCTTGTTTTCCCTTTGGATTGTGTTGTGGTTATTGTTTTTGTTGTTTCTGGTATTGGGTTTTCGGATGCGTGATCTGAAAACCCGATACCTGTAACAGTACCAGTACCACCTTGGTATTGGATTCTCCATGCTTTAGCTATCCATAACATTTCGTTCGGTTTCCACACCGGGCTTACATATTTACCTTTTCTTATTTGGTGTTGTGTGTATTGGTGTTCTATCTCCGGCTTGCTGGTGTCTTGCGACGGGGATGAGGTGGTGTCGGATGATGAGACGGCGACGTGTGCTGGTGGTTGTGGGTGGTTTGTGGACGGAGAAGGGGTTTTGTCGGTGGTTGTTGTGTTGGTAGGGTTTTGTTTTGGTGGTGGTGATGGTAGAAGCTTCCATTGGCCGGTGACGCTAGTGTATCTTGGTCTTTTGGTGTTTAGTTGTTCTTGTGGGTTGTAAAGGGTGGTCGTCGGTGGTTGTGGTGGGGGCGGTGAGAGAAAGGTGGGGGTGGTGGCGACCACCGGTGGTTCTTCTAGGGTTTCTTGAACCGGAGAAGGTGTGGAATGCTGTTTTTTGGTGTTATCTTTGTTATCACTCATCTTATTAAAGAAAAAGATTACAACTTTGTTAAAGAAAGATTGAAAAAGAAACTGAACAAGATCAAATAACTGCACAACATTACTGCTGAACTAGTTTAGTTGAAACAAGTAATCTTAAAAAAAAAAAAAAAAAAAAAAAAAAGCTGTTTGTGTGTTTTTCATGTTTTTAAACCTAAGTTGAGAATGGTTTCTGGGAATTAGATATGGTTGTATGCTAGGGTATAAAGTTTGAAGAAAGAGAGGAAGATTAAAAAGTTGAAAGCGAAAGCTAGAGAGATAATAAGAATAATAATAATAATATATGGTGATAATATAATTATTAAAGAAAGAATGAAAAGTCGAGAGAGATTGTGGAACCTGCTGTG
The DNA here is from genome assembly GCA_030545235.1 of Helianthus tuberosus. Taxonomy (NCBI): domain Eukaryota; kingdom Viridiplantae; phylum Streptophyta; class Magnoliopsida; order Asterales; family Asteraceae; genus Helianthus; species Helianthus tuberosus. Next base: position 48,769 of record JARYGA010059789.1, read on the forward strand.
ATTAAGACATCTCAAAATAACCCTTCACTCGATATTAACAACTTTATTAGCAGAAAAGAGAGAGAAAAAAAAAAAAGGGAAAGTAATCATTGTTGAATACAGAAACGTGACCCTTTCGTCCGAAGATACGACAGTGTGGTGAGGTAAAACTCGCTCATTTTAAGGATCGAACTAGCGATCTCTATCTATTCGCATAGTCTCAAATCATCATCAGGTGTCGCAGAAAATAATGATGAGGGTAAGAATCAAACTTGGGTCTTTTAGAACACCAAGTTTCTTTCTTACCAGTCTATCACCGCCTCATTGGCATAGAAACGCGACATTAACAACACATTTTTTTAGACTATCAAAGTCATGTTTGTTGACCTTTTCGGAGCAGTCGGTATAGATTGTAGGAGGGAAGTGTGGTTGGCAGGGGCGGACCCACGTTAAGCGGAACGGGGTCCCCGGACCCCAATCTTTTTATAAAAAGTAGTAGAAACGGTATATAAAATTTTCTATGGACCCCATAAAATAATTTAGTTGGACCCTATAACAAAAAGACTGAGCTGGTGCATTGGTAAAACCCCTTGTTTTCACACAAAAGATCCTGGGTTCAATACTTGTTTCTTTCGTTTTTTTGTGTTTTTTTTAAACTTGACTTTAAAAATGGGTATTCTAACAGCTGAATGTGTAGTAAATGAAACTTGTAGTTTAGTTATGATATTGTTTTCTATTATGTTTCTCGACCCGACCCGAACAACGACCGATCCAAAAAATTTGAACACCGAAAAAATGGGACCCCATTGTCCAAAAATTCTGGGTCCGCCACTGGTGGTTGGCTTATCTTATTGTTAAAATATACAAATTGTGATTAGCGAGTGGCCATTGGTTTGGTGGGTGGTGTGTGTTTGCGTTTGTGTTTGTGTTTGGAGAACAGAGTGGGGATGATGGGGACTGATCGAATCAATGGGTTCTGCTCAGTGACTCATAACTCTCTCGTGGCTCTTTCTTTTTTTCTTTATTATTTTTCTCTTTTAAGACTTTTTTTTTTTTTTTCGTTTAAAGTCTTCTAAACATGAGTAAACTGCCATTTTGGTCCCTGTGGTTTGGCCAGTTTTGCCACTTTAGTCCAAATCTCAAACTTATTACATCTGGGTCCCTATGGTTTGCATTTTGTTGCCATTTTAGTCCAAAATCCAAAAAACCCCCTTTTTAACTGTTGAGAGCTGCCTATTTTGTCCTTTAGTGCAGGGGCATGTTGGTCATTTTTTAAATTTCACTTCTTAGCAACAAAACCCAGATTAAAATAATCAGCTCTCTCTCTCTCTACAGCACCACCATCACCACCGCCCCTCCTCCCTCTCTCTCTCTTCTCTCTCTCTACGTACCCTACCCCCTGATTTACCACTGTTGATTCCGGTTGATCATGTTCACCGCTGACTACCCCTCTCTCTCTTCTCTCTCTCTGGTCATCACTCTGATTTATCAACATATGGAATAAACAATCAATAAGAAAAACTTCAAAATTTGGCGAATAATCAAACAAATCATAATCAATTAGCAACAAAACACTCATTAATTCACAGTCAAATTGTAAAACTGAACACGCAAATCAACATATCGATTACGTAAATCAACACATCGATTACTCAATCAAAGAAATCAAATCAATTAGCAACAAAACCTGAAACCCCTGATATTCTTAATACCCTCCCCAAGTTACTGCAACTGAGTCAAATCCGCCACCATCTCCACCATTAAGATACACCACCGCCATCGTCTTCACCCTCACCAAGTTACTGCAACATATCGCCGTCTCCGGTAAGCCACCACCATCTCCAGCAGCGCCGCCGTCTCCGGTAAGCCACCACCGTCTTTCTTCCCCAGATCCAGTCGCCGGCAGCAGCGTCGTCGTCGTACGCCACTGATTTACAGTGAAGAGGTGAGTGAGATCGGAGCACTGGTCTTCGTACACCACCACCATCTTTCTTCCCCAAATCTCAGATCCGTCATCGGAGTTCCTTCCCCAAATCAGTGTGCTGCTGAGTTTCTTTCTAGAGAGAGAGAGGGAGGAGGTGGCGCCGTGGCGTTCAATTTAAAAAATGACCAAAATGCCCCTGCACTAAAGGACAAAATAGGCAGCTCTCAACAGTCAAAAAGGGGGTTTTTTGGATTTTGGACTAAAATGGCAACAAAATGCAAACCACATGGACCCAGATGTAATAAGTTTGAGATTTGGACTAAAGTGGCAAAACTGGCCAAACCACAGGGACCAAAATGGCAGTTTACTCAAACATTAACTCTCATTTATGTATAATCTAAACCATACATACACATTAAGCAAGTTAAGTTTTTGTTTTTTTTGTTGTTTTTTTTTTTTTTTGCCGGTCAGGGATTTATTATCACACAACCGAAAGCTCCTTTAGCAAGCTGCTAAGGGGAAGCGATACAACCACTGCAAAAACGAAAAAAAAAAATAGAACAAAGACCTTAAAGATAAATAACAGATTTTAAGAAATATGTATAGCTGCTTCATTGTCACACATGATTTTAGGGATTTACTTTGTACGAAAACAATCTCAATTAAAAGCTTAGGTATCCATAGCACCTCAGCTAAGCCTCGTGCACTCCCTCTAAACTTAACCTTAGCACTTGAAAGGACAACTACCTTTTGTTTCTTAGTTCTCCATATGACGAGATTCACTCCGACCAAAGTAAAGTATCCTGAGGTTAACCTTTGATTCTCTTTATCTTTTGCGCAATCTGCATCAGTGTATGCTTGGACCTTTAGATGCCCATTTGATTTAAACAAGACTCTATGCCCGACTGTTCCTTTAAGATATCTAATGATCCTCCACACTGCTTCCATGTCGCAGCCCCCGACCTCACCCCGTGAGCGGGCGCATCGAGCACGAGCCGGTGGTATCGGTGTTTATTAAATTTGCAGCGGAATTGAAACAGCAGGATCGAAGTTAGGAAATAATTTCAGTGTTTGCAAAACACCAAACTTTTATATTAAACAAATGGGATAAAACTCATACTTCATTTATAATATCTTTATAGGGATAAAACCCTAAGTTGCTGAAAACATAAACTTGTTCTTTTATTTAGGTAACTTATAGCCACTTTATTTAAGTCTTCAGTGCTGCATAGTTGGCTTCTAGTAGCTTCACATCAAGTTACCTAAAACACGTTTTTAAAAATATTTTATTAGCATAAAATACTGGCGAGTACATTCCATTTTATGAAAAGGCACATTGTTATAACTTCACAGTATTAAGAGCGATTACAATGTTTATATCTAACCAAAAACTCCAAGTACTTGTCACTCGACGGATCTGTGACTATGGTCATATCACACATTGGTTACCCATGTCCAATGTGAAGGTTATCAATTAGTGTATATAAAGCCCCATAATACCTGCAGTATTTTGTAGAATACAAAAACTTAATCACTGTAAGTATAACTGAAAAACATTTAGGGTTTTGTAAATTAAGTTGATGAAAAGAAGAATGACTCACATTGTAAACTTAGGTTTTTCTATAAGCTTTCTGGAAATATTTTCTGATAATTTTCTTGAGTTCCTATTAAAAATTATACTATGCACGCGTGTTAGTATAATAACCCAATTCAATTTTATCAATACGTCACGAGACAGAACCCCAACTTAGTTTACAAAGCATAGCCTTTATCAAGCAGTGCTTTGGCATCAGTTGCCAGGTTCCAGATCAATCGGACAGAGTATCGAATCAGTGATAAGGGGTTAAAACACTTACAACGGGGCAGAGCTTCATGATTTTAGGTTTATTGGGGCTTTAATTTTTGTTCAGAAGTATTTGAGAGAGAAAGAGAATGAGCGAGTTGGGACAGTGGCAGATCGGCTCTATTTATACAAGTTTTCTGAGTCCCTCGCACCCCGCGACACACATGGGCAAGGCTCGTCGCGTTCCGCGAGCGCCCCTAGCTACAACTAGGGTTGATTGGTCATCAGCTAGGTGTAACACGTGGACGACACGTGTCGTCAAACGTTACCGGCAAGATATGGGGCCGTGGCGCCCCGCGACGGGTTTAGTGAAGTCTGTCGCGGCCCGCGACAGACGTTGAAACTTTATTTTTTCAATTTTTTTATAAAAATAAAAATACGCGGGTTTGGTTTTTCGATTACGGAACGTTTTAAGCCATTTTTGAGGGTTGTTATATCCTCCCTCCCTTGTTTTAAATCTCGTTCTCGAGATTCACTCGAAATAGGTAAGGATACTTCCTTTTCATTTCAGATTGTAGTTCCCAAGTATACTCGGGTCCTCTCTTCGAATCTCATTTTACTTTGACTAGAAATAATCTCTTGTGTTTGAGATTCTTGGTATTTCTATCTTAAATCTGTATTGGCTTCTCTACAAACTTAAGCTTTTCATTTACCTCTATGTATTGAAGAGGTATCACCAATGATTAATCAGCTAAGCATTTCATTTTAGGTTACATATATGAAATACATCATGTACTCCTGCCATTTCTTCTGGTAACTGTAGCTGATAAGCTACTTGACCGATTCTTTTAATAATTTCAAAAGGTCCAACATACGTTGGGCTTAGCTTTCCTTTCTTACCAAATCTTACGACTCCTTTCCATGGTGAAACTTTTAACAGTACTTTGTCTCCAGCTTGAAATTCTAGTGGCTTGCGTTTGTTATCTTCATAACTCTTTTGACGATCTCATGTTGTATTTAGTCTTTCCTTGACTTGAATAATTTTGTTAGTTGTTTCTTGCACAATCTTAGGACCTGACAGTTGCTTTTCTCCAATCTCTGCCCAACATACTGGTGTTCGACATTTTCGTCCATAGAGTGCTTCAAATGGTGCGTCATTGATGCTGGTATGATAGCTACTTTTGTAAGAAAATTCTATTAAAGGTAAGTGCTCATCTCAATTTCCTCCGAAATCTATCACATAGGCTCTAAGCATATCCTCCATGTCTGAATTGTCCTTTCACTTTGCCCATCTGTTTAGGGATGCTAGGTTGTACTTAGATTTAGTCGGGTTCCCATTGCGTTTTGGAAACTTGTCCAGAAATGGGAAGTAAAACGACTATCTCTATCAGACACGATAGATAAAAGAATTCCATGTAATGAAACTATTTCATTCACATATAACTTAGCTAATTGTTCCATACTAAAGTTTCTTTCATTGGTAAGAAATGCGCAGACTTAGTCAATCTGTCTACAATCACCCAAATTTTGCCATTACCTTTTCGTGTTTTGGGTAATTTGGTAAAAAAGTCCATTGTCATCAATTCCCATTTCCAAATTGGCATTTCCAACTGTTGTAGTAATCCTTAAGGCTTCTGATATTCAGCTTTAACCTATGAACGGGTTAAAAATTTAGCAACATAATTTGCTATATCATTTTTCAATCCTATCCACCAGATTTTTTTCCTTAAATCTTGATACATCTTGTCACATCCAGGATGCATCGTATACTTAGATTTATGTGCATCTTCTAGAATTTGATTTCGTAGGTTTCATTGAATAGGTATCCAAATCCTTTTCTTATGGAATCTCTGAATTCCATCTGTTCCTTTTTCTAATTCTTTAGTCATTCCTTTCAAACTTTCAGCATCATCCTTGATTGCTGTTTCCTGTGCCTTTTTAATTTGTTCATTTAAATCTATCTACAGGTTTAATCAGAGAGCACATACTCTTTTTGGCTTCTCATGGTATTTTTGACTTAAAGCATCAGCTACTACATTAGCTTTTCCTGCATGATACTGGATATCACAATCATAATCACTAAGGATTTCCATCCATCGTCTCCGCCTCATGTTTAATTCTTTTTGCCCGAAAACATACCTTAGACTCTTATGATCTGTGAGACAATAAACTTACTACCGTAGAGATAGTGTCTCCAAATCTTAACGGCAAAAATTAATGCTCCTAACTCTAGTCATGGGTTGTATAATTTTCTTCATGCATCTTAAGTTATCTAGAGGCATAAGCAATTACCTTTTGACGTTGCATTAATACACATCCAAATCCTAATTTAGATGTATCACAATAGACTATAAAGTCTTCAGTTCCTTCTGGAAAAGCAAGTATTGGTGCATTAGTTAATCTTTGCTTCAAAACCTTGAATGCTTCCTCTTGTTTTGGTCCCCATTCAAACTTAACTGACTTGCAAGTTAGTTTGGTTAATGGAATAGCTATTCTAGAAAAATCTTGAATAAAAAGTCTATAATATACTGTCAATCCAAGAAAACTTCTTACTTCCGTTGGAAATTCAGGGACTTTCAATTTGGTAATAGCTTCAATCTTCATAGGGTCCACATGAATTCCTTCATGATTAACTAAGTGTCCAAGAAGTTGCATTTTTTGCAACCAGAATTCACATTTTGAGAATTGTGCATAAAGCTTTTCTTTTCTCAACAATGTTAGAAGTATATGCAAATGTTCCGCATGCTCTTCCTTACTTCTGGAGTAAATTAGTATATCATCTATAAAAACAATTATGAATTTATCCAGATATGGTTTACATATCCTGTTCATCATGTCCATAAATGTGGCTGGGGCATTGGTTAAACCAAACGGCATGACTGAAAATTCATAATGACCGTACCTTGTCCTGAAAGCAGTTTTAGGAATGTCCTCTTCCTGTACTTTTAGTTGATGATATCCTGAGCGTAAGTCGATCTTAGAAAAGAATCGGGCTCCTTGACGTTGATCGAATAGATCATCGATTCTCGATAGTGGGTACCGATTTTTTATTGTAACCTTATTCAATTCTCTATAATCAATGCACATACACCGGTGCTCCCATGGCGATGAACTAGGTTATATAAAACATTTTTCAAGTAATTCGTCTAACTGTTTCTTTAATTCCAGCATCTCAGTTGGTGCTAGACGATAGGGTGCTATGCAATCGGTGCCGTTCCTGGAATTAGATGAATTCTAAATTCAACCTCGCGATCTGACGGTAATCTAGGTAACTCTTCTGGAAAGACATCTAAGAATTTAGATACTACGGGGATATCTTTTAAATTTTTTCCTTTAGTGTTAATGATTACTGAAATCATATACACCATTCCTCCTTTTTGTGCGTAGCTTGAAGCTTTCATCATAGAGATGAACTTTGTTGACCTTGTCGGCTTGTCTTCTTTAATTGTGGTCCTTTCGCCAGTTGGCGTACATACTTCTACAAACTTTTGATCACACAAAATTCGTGCATGATTGGCTATCAACCAATCCATTCCTAATACAACACCGAATTCGGCTAGATTCATTGGTAATAGGTTGGCAGTAAATTTATGACTTAAAATTTCTATTTTTTACTTCCTGAAGGATTTCACTTATGTTGATAGAATTTCCATTTGTCGTCTCCATAAGATAATCTTGGTGAAGTTTAGTTAATGGTTGATTGAAAAGTTTGCAGAAAAAAGTATTTATAAAACTTTGGTTTGCACTAGAGTCAAATAATACTTTAGCATAAACATCATTAACTAAAACATACTGGCAATCACATCAGGGATTATTGTAGCTTCTTAGTTGTTAGTACAAATGCTCTGGCATTCTTCTTGGGTCTTTCTATTGCCTTTGCTTTGTTTTTGGCTGCTGGAGCTAGTTTTGAACAGTTTGAGTGGATGTGACCTGCCTCTCCGCATTACAGTCCTCTTCCTTATGTCCTCGTATCTTGAAGAAGTTGCAGGACACAGTACACTTTCCTGAGTGCTTCTTTCTACAGAGTTTACAGAAAGATGAAGAAGATAAATCTGTTCCTTTTCCATGATAGGAATTACCATAACGTAGTTCCTGGGTAATCCTTTGGGCTAGATTCTTTTTCTGGTTTTCTTCTTGTGTGCGTACCAATCCATCTGTCAGAGTGTTAGGAAGTTCCACTGCTTCTTCTATTGTTTGTGGCCTGGCTGCCTTGACTGTATCTCTGATTTCAATAATTAATCCCCAGATATAACGAGAGAATAATACTGGTTCTGGTGAGGCTAGTGTTGGTACTATCCTAGCATATTCAAAGAATATGGTAGTATATTCTCTACAATTTTCCCCAATCATTCTATGATTTAGGAATTTATTGGCAATCTGTTCCTTTTCATGAGGAGGAAAGAACTTCCTTTCAACTATTTCCTTAAAGTTGTTCCATTCCATATTGTAAACCCTGTCACTTCCTCTTGATTGTAGAATTGTATTCCACCACTCTAATTCTCCATCTTTGAAAAGATTAGAAGCATACATAATTTTATCCTCATCTGCACACTTACTTGTTTTTAAGACCGTTTCAGTCTTTTCTATCCATCGTAAAGCTGAAATGGCTCCTTCTTTACCTGAGAATTCTATTGGTTTGCAGGATAAGAATTCCTTGTAAGAACAACCATGTGAGATGGTTCTCTTTCTTTTTGGAATTGGAGCTTTGATAAGAAGTCAGTGGTCTCCATTCACACTGTGACTTGGTTCATCGTGAGTACATTTACTACCGATTATGGTATTATTATTTTCTGCCTTTTTATTAAGAGTGTCGATAATAAATGGCATGGCATCTATGATTTCTTGAGCTACTATGTGTTCTATAGCACTTTTATCCACTTGGTTCTCGTTATCATTATTATTGGAATTCATGGTTTACTTTGTTTGACATCTGAATTGTAAACATTATCAGGTATTAATACCACAGAATAAATTAATCAAACAAATACTCAAACATATTGAACCAAAATCGTCGAGCATTGCGACGTTTACTCTTTTTTTTCATATACTATGCATCAAGTACAAACAACTCTGGAATTCTAAAAGTTAGTAATTATGCATCGATACATATATAAATGTGATATATGTATTATATAAATTTTTATTGGATATATATATATATATATATATATATATGTAAATATATTTTATTTCTTCTTTTTTTAATCAAATTAAAAGAAAACACACACACACACACACATATATATATATATAGTATATTAGGCGGTGGCTTTCTAGTACTACATCTCTCTCTCGTCGTATTTCCAGACGAGATTCTCTCCGATTTGGCGTATCATGTTTCCTTCCTCAATTAGTTCCTCACCATATTGGCGAAGTTCTCCTACGTTTTCTTGATTCATGGGTGGCATTTGGGCTGGTATAGGTTCGTTATAGACTGGTTCGGGTTCTCCGTATGGCATGTAAGGATATGGGTCATTTATCAGATTTTGAAATGCCCAGTCATTGGTCCACCATTGTTCTAATGGGTTTGGTGCTGGTAACCTGGGTATTTCGTTTGGATTGAAAGCTGGAATTGGTAACTGGTTTTCTTGGTTTTGTTCTGGGTACATAGGCACATGTGTTATTGGTTGTTCTGGATATAGAGGTAATAGCTGTGGTTCTGTTGCTGCTACAGGGTTAAGATCTAGAATATTTTATGCATTTTGAAACATATCTAGATTGGCTAGTCTCCTATCTAGTTCCTCCCACAGAGGTAAAGTCACTGGAATTTGGGTAGTTCCCTCAGCTATTGTTATTGTTGCTTTTTTTTTATATTCATCATTCTTTTTCTCCTCTCCCTTTTCTCTTTACTAAACCATCCTTTTTTCGTAGGTGGAAAAGCTTTTTCAAATTTGGCTCTAAAAACAAAAGGTTCCTCATAATCAGCTGTCACACCCTGGCTTTGCAGAAGCGTGGTTAATTTGGTGTGACTTCTTAATACCATAGCTTAATCATAACAAAGCTATATGAAATAAAAATCATGCAAGATCATCCATTGAATTAAGTTTTAAAACATAAGTAACACAACATTGTCTTAAGGCGTTAACTCATGCGATAGACACTACAACCTGATAACATAAAAAGAAACGTTGTTTGAAAAGACACAACACCAACGTGAAATAAACGCAGTTTAAGGACTGTGACTCGTCCAGGAAAAAGCCACATCTCCTAAACTTGGATGACCTCATAACCCTTATGCAGCGGGAAAACGTAGCATACCATGCCAGATCCTTAATTACCTGAAATACATGTAAGTTGGAAAAATCAACAAAAATTGTTGAGCAAGTTCATGTGTAGTGAGTAAGTAAAACCTTTGTAAGTATAAAATCCTGGTATGTAGCAAATAAGGAAAAAGAGATCACCAATGGTTTGCAAGGCCATTGATATTTGTGAAGTGCAAGTAGGAAGACTCAAACCTAGCAGATTTATGCGTTGGGTACAAAGTCACCCCGAGGTCCGTACTGTTTGGGCCTGGGGCTGGGCTCGCTACACCCAGATAGATCTACCGCTCCTGCCCCTCGGTCCTACTATGAGGATTAATAGTCCCAAGTTTCCGCCTACCCACTCACATGATCTAAATAATAACCCTCCTTACGCTAACCATACCATGTAAGAAATATTCGTAATCATAGTAACATGTATTTCACCCCCACAGTTTAGAAAACTGAAAACAGTTAGAGAAAAGGGGGACATGAACTCACAGTGGTGCGTCTCTACCAAGTATATCTCCTGATCAAGCAGCTGTGCGACGACCTACACGTACTAAGTCTATTAGACGGACGGCCGTGCCTTAGCTTAAGGTTTAAGTTTTTGGGAAATAGTTAGACAACTATTTCGTGTTTATATTTTTGTAAGTACTTGGTAATTATTCTCCTTCCCAAGGATGGGGGATTTATTACATGCGTGTTCGTAACATTCGAAATACATTATTAAGCCTCACTTAATATAGTTTATTTCTTACTTCAAAATATAATCATTTTTCCCAAAAATATTATATTTTATTTCATACAATTTTCCAAAATAATATCCTTTGACAAATACGCGTTCGTTGGTATTTTCTAAATTGCGTAAGTTACGGATAAAGATCGGGTGGTAATAATTATACCGTTGTAACTTATTATTTATTGTGAAGGAGTTCGTATTATTTTGGAATCGTTAACATTCGATAATATTATTTTTACCCTAAAAATAATATTTGTATAGTTCACAAAATAATCATAAAAATCTCACAAGTGTTGTTATGAAAAATATATATATATATATATATCGAATATATATTTATCAAGTTTTATTTTGTGAAAATCCCACCTCCGATGTTTCGTAAATAAAGTCGTGGCGAAACTTACGTTTTGAAAACAAGTCAAAATAGATTTACAACACTTGTAGTGAAAATATTCCCAAGTGTTAGGTTTTTAGAAAAATTTCGCCAGAGTTTCCCCTGTAACTGGAGGTGGCCACGCTTTCAAGCGTATCATTTTCTTTTAAAATTCAAATCAACAATTTTCTTAATCAACAATAAACAATATTCAAACCATCAAACTAGTCAAAATAGATGTAAATCGCCAAAAATGCACGAACTTGTGGTTTACCTAAAATATGAAGTAAATCTCATTACTTTTAGTGGATCTTTTGTATAAATCCATCCGGTTTCGTAAAAGTCTTGTTTTTAATGAAATTCCATCTTTACAACTTCTAGTAAAATTTGACAAAACTAGTTCCTTGTCGAAAATTAGTGTTACACAAGTGTTTACACACTTGTGTGTTTATAAAAAAAATCATTCTTGTTCGTGTAAGATCCGGTTTTAGAAAATAAGATTTCCTTGACACTTGGTCCTTTGAAAATACCGCTTGTAGACCCGTAGATCTACTAGTTTTAAACACTATTTCATAAGTAATATTGATTTTACACAAGTTCATGTTTAGTGTGTGGTAGAGTTTCATCATTTAACCCTTTGTACACTTAAACAAACTTTATGCCATGATTCTTGATCATGACTAATCCGGGTTAGATGATGATCCGAGCTACCACATCATAGATCGGCACTAAATAATCACACAAAACAAATCTTACAAGATTTACACAACCCTTGTGCTATTAACCAACATTTTTAACATTTTAGTAGACTTTTAACATATCATCTTGCATGTTCTTGAGTTTTAACCGTCATATTTCATTTTACCCACTTTAAAATAGATCGAGAGTGTGTTTCAAGCAACTTACTACTAGCTCGAGGCTAGGGAAGAAACTAGTCGAAAAATGCGTGGATAAAAGCAATGGGGTGAGGTCCTTCGCGTTCCGAATGCACCGAGCTCCTTTGTATGAGATCCTTAACCCTTGTATAAGCTTGGAATGAGATGATCAAGATCGAAAGATGGATGGATGATATAGGGGGTGTTCGGCCGAGAGTTTATAGAGAGGAGAGGGGAGTGTTGATTTTTGTTGTTGGTGGTTAAGTGTTTAGGAAAATCCATGAGATATATTTATAAACCATCAAGCAAGATTATCCAATGGAAATTATGTCCACTTGATTCTAAGCACATGGATTATTATAATCTAGCAAGTACAATTGGTGTCACCTACATGGTGACCGAACTCGGTTACAAGGGAGGGGGTTTGGTTCGATTCCAACTATGTAGTTAGGACTTAGTTAGATGATTAGGAGGTTAAACCATTTACTAGCATGTAGTGCGTTGTGACGGGTGTTAGGGTATTCAGGGACCCTAACTGGCTCAGAAAAAGAAAAACAGTGTTGATGGCAATATTTTTATGTTCCGGGTAAAGTCCGGTTGTTTGGTTGGATAGTGATCCGTTTAAGTGCTTAACAAAGCTTTAAAGTGTCGTTATTATTATTTTTAGTGACACAACTTATTCCCGACACTTTGGAAAGTGTCTAGTAATATTTTTCCCATGTTTTGGCACTTTATTAGGTAGCTAAATGCTGAATTTTAATTAAAGTGCTGAATTTTGTACTTAAAGTATGTTTTAGGCACATCCGGTCACTGTAATCTCATTCCTAGTGACGCAGTTCTACAACTCTTATATCCCTACACTTTCTATTAGTGTAGTAAACTATCTCTGGCTCTTACAGGCCTTAGAGGCAGTGCCTGCCTGGTGCTAGTTATGACAACACGTTTAATAGGTTATCCGTTCATTGTGCTACTGTGCGTTTGGTGCATCAAAGTTGTCACAAAGGTGCTGTAAGCAAAACATGGAGTGTCAGCAAGCAAAGTATGATGCAAGTAGGTACATGTATCAGCATTCAAGTAGCAGTTTATCCACAATTTCAAGTAAGCACAGTAATTAAGCAGTAATTAATTATTAATTAAGTCGTACGGATACCTGGTTTAGTGAGGGTTGTCACATCAGCGAGGTATCTAGATGCTGGATTAGATGGTTCTACCCATTGGAGATTGGGACAGGTGACGATAAGCGTCAGACGTATTCTGATCACTCATACTATGAACTAAAAATTGTCAAAAATAACATAAAATCATAATATATATATATTAAGATGTATTTACACAGAATAACACAGAAGTTATATAATTTCCTAACATATGGTTACAATTTAGGTATTAAGAGAATACCTAAATGGCTTAAACCAGTGGCTCTGATACCACCTTCTGCCGCAGCCCCTGACCCCACCCCGGAAGCGGGCGCCGCGAGCACGAGCCGGTGGTATCGGTGTTTTTTAAATTTGCAGCAAAATTAAAACATCAGGATCATAGTTAGGAAATAATTTAAGAGTTTGCAAAACACCAAACTTTTATATTAAACAAATGGGATAAAACCCATACTTCATTTATAATATCTTTATAGAGATAAACCCTAACTTGCTGAAAACATAAACTTCTTCTTTTATTTAGGTAACTTATAGCCACTTTATTTAAGCCTTCAGTGCTCCATAGCTGGTTTCTAGTAGCTTCACATCAAGTTACCTAAAAGGCGTTTTTAAAAATATTTTATCAGCAAGAAATACTGGCGAGTACATTCCATTTTATGAAAAGGCACATTGTTATAACTTCACAGTATTAAGAGTGATTACAATGTTTATATCTAACCAAAAACTCCAAGTACTTGTCACTCGACGGATATATGACTATGGTCATATCACACATTGGCTGCCCATGTCCAATTGTGAAGGTTATCAAGTAGTGTATACAAAACCCCATAATACCGGTAGTATTTTGAAGAATACAAAGACTTAATCACTGTAAGTATAACTGAAAAACATTTAGGGTTTTGTAAAGTAAGTTGATGAAAAGAAGAATGACTTACATTGTAAACTTAGGTTTTTCTATAAGTTTCCTGGAAATATTTTCTGATAATTTTCTTGAGTTCCTATAAAAATTATACAATGCACGCGTGTTAGTATAATAACCCAATTCAAATTTATCAATACGTCATGAGACAGAACCCCAACTTAGTTTACAAAGCATATCCTTTATCTGGCAGCGCTTTGGCATCAGTTGATGGGTACCAGATCAATCACACAGAGTATCGAATCAGTGATCATGGGTTAATGTTAGACCCTAAATAGGTTTATGGATTAGTAGCAAAGTGGTTTATAGGCTTTGTGGGTTAATGATTAGTAGAATGGGCTATTTTGGGTAAATGGGCTTAGGGTTTAGGGAGCCTCCTCCCTAAACACTTACTATACATAGAAAGTCATGAATTAGGTCATAGTTGTTGGTGACATTAGCAAAATATTGTATTAGACATTGGATTTTGTATGTAAGATAATGATCATCAATCAAAGAACTTTCTACTTCATCTCCTTTCTTGAATCAATTGCTTGTTTGTGTGATTCTGCCACCATTCAAGCTTGTGTGATATCATTGTGATCTCGTTTCAGGACTTACAATTGGTATTAGAGCCTGTCGAACCTGTTTCCAGCCTCAGATCTGATATCACGACGTTTCTGATCTCGGACTGTTGTTACTGTTACTATTTATATTGTTTCTGCTGCGTTTCTGGTCATCTCGGACGTGTTTCTGCAGATCTCGGATAATCTTCAAACTTTCTACTTCATCTCCTTTCTTGAATCAATTGCTTGTTTGTGTGATTCTGCCACCATTCAAGCTTGTGTGATATCATTGTGATCTCGTTTCAGGACTTACAATTGGTATTAGAGCCTGTCGAACCTGTTTCCAGCCTCAGATCTGATATCACGACGTTTCTGATCTCGGACTGTTGTTACTGTTACTATTTATATTGTTTCTGCTGCGTTTCTGGTCATCTCGGACGTGTTTCTGCAGATCTCGGATAATCTTCATCGCATTTCGAACCATCTCGGATAAACATCAACAATCTCGGACTTGAAGATTGCCTCCATCTCGGACCATTATCATATCATCTTGGATCATCATCAACCCATCTCAGACCATCATCAACCATCTCGAATTACCATCAAGCCATCTCGGATTGTTTTTAAGTGATCTCAGATAAACATCAAGTGATCTCGGATTGTCATCAAATCATATCGGATCAACTATTTGAAGATTGCCTTTGCCATTCATCTCGGATAAACCTCTCATCTCGGATAACTTATCATCTTGGACCACTGTTCATCTCGAAACCTTCATCTCGGGCCAATCATCTTGGATAAGTCATCTCAGATTACTGTTCAGACCTCTCGGAAACTACGTTGAACCCAAACGGTGTTATAAATGGCGTTGTGACTGCTGCTGATCTGGCCAATGCTACCCTTGCTGCTATTCAGACTCACTCTCTAGCTTTCCATCAAGAACTCGATGAAGTCATTGGCACGTCTACCAAGGTTCCAAGGTTTCTGTACAGAGACGACTACTATGAGTGGAAGTTTAGGTTTAAGCAATACTGTAAGGTGAAGGAACCTCATGTTTGGAGGAGCATTAAGAATGGGCCACGCACTCTCATGTACGCTACTGAAGATGACCCTCAGACTCAGATTCCAAAACCCGAAGGTTTTTTTACTGAAGAAGGCAGAAAGGTCATAACTGAGGATGAAGCTGCTTTTGGATCTCTCTCGATGGCTCTTGGTCCAGACATTTCAATTGTTGTCCAAAACTGCAAGAGTGCAAAAGGAAATTTGAGAACAACTGACACACTTATTTGAGGGAAATGCTGACATGAAAGCTAGCAGAGTCAACATGATGAATCAACAGTTTAACTCCTTTAATCACATCTATGGAGAAACTGTTGAAAATCAGACAAGGAGATTTGTCAAACTTGTGTCACAAATGGTTAGTGTTGGAATCAACATCTCAAACAGTGGAATGAACCGTCAGTTGCTGAATTCACTACCAAAGGGATGAGATGCCGAGGTCTCTATGATCAAGCGTACAAAGGATCTGAATGAAATGACACTTACTAAGTTGATTGCCACTGTCAAGTCTTGTGAGATCGACAATCAGCAGAGAGAGATAAATCACAAGAACTCACTGATGGCTGTTGGCATGACTAGCCCCAACAATGCTGCCTTGATGTCTCAAGCTCATCAAAATTTGGTTTTCAGTCCAGTTTATGGAGTTATGAACAACAATCCAAACATTGTGTTCACAGCTGTTGCAGCACCGAAATTAAACTTTATGTACGGAATGTCTCTTCCCACTTCTCAAGCACCTGCCGTCAATACCACCAGTGTTCAGCAGCAAACCCAGCCTCAGCCACAGCATGCAAATGTTGCTTTTGGTTCTACCACCCATCCTGCAACTCAAGGTGTTGCATCTTCACCTTCAGTGGAACATATGGCCTTCTTGACTAAGTAGAATGAAGAAAAATTGGCTCTCGTAGCTTCTTTGATCTCCAGTTTGAATACTTTTTTAGCCGGTGATCTCATGCCTTCATGTGAGACAACTCTAGATATGAATCAGGCGGTTGAAGAAGACTTGGATGAACTAGATGTGGCTTGGAATCTTGCTATGTCAGCTTTTAAGGCAGACAAGTTTACTAAGAGGTATGGGCGTCATCCAATGAATGCTCGTCCAGGAGTGCTGAAAGACAGGCTAAGGTGCTACAGATGCTATGAGCGGGGACACTTTGCTAGGGATTGCAAAAGGGCACCAGTGGGATATGAAGCTACTCAAGCAGCTGCAGCTCGGAACAAGGAAAGGTCAATGGTTCCGGTCACACCTGTTGAGACTTCGACTTCAACTGGACAAGGAAACTCTAGAGCTGGAAGGGCTTTGATTGCATAGGAACAACGTGGCTTCAATTGGGCTGATGCAATTGCACAAGTAGAATCAATGAAGCTGTCTGAAACTGCTGCTATTGAGAAAGTTCATCAATGCTTGATGGCATTGACAGAGGAACCGAAATCACTCTCTGAGATGGTAAATTCCCTTTTACGTACTAAACACTGTAGAAAGAAAGTTTCATTTCTGAGATCTCAAAACTCAGCATTGATCACTAATTACAATAGTGCAATGGGAAAGTGCATCAGTCTTCGAGAGTACAATAAAATTCTCTATTAAAAAACTGAAGCACTTAAGAAGGATATAGCTCAACTTCACAGAGACGTGAATCAACAGCAATGTTGGGTTCACGAATATAAACATAGACTCACAGTAAAAACCCTTGAATGCGACTTTGTGAAGGCTGAGCTGGAACTTCTGACTAGAAAGTACAAATAAAATGAGTTAAACATTAAAAAATTTGATACCTCTAGTGACACTGTTCGTATTCTATGCAATGTGCAACTTGCTTTTAAAGAAAACAAGGGAAAGGGTTTGGGATATACACGGGTTCCACTACCATATAATCTTAATTACTCCAGATTGCCCACTACTGAGCAAGATTTGTAGAACTATGATAAAATGATTTATGGTAAACCTAGTGATTATGTTCCATGGGAACCATCAAAATCTAAAAATGGCCAACCAGCTGATTTCAAGAAACTAATGAATTTTGTCAAGAATGAAAATGAAAATTGTCCAAATGATTCAACAGATAAATCCGAACACGTAAATGAAACAGAAACAGAAACAACACTAGTTAAAACATTGTCACACCCCCAAAATCCACTTGCGGAGCACCACCGCTTGGAGGCGTGACTGACCAGGATCTTAGCCATCAATCACATTGAACTCATGCGTATATTTCAATAAAACTTTCATTCAATAACAATAAGTGTTACACGTTACAATATTTCACAGTTTACAGCGGAAGCATATTTAATTCGTTAAGTGTTTATAAACCACATATAAAAGCTCTTAGTCTTGTGTTGCTTTTCCATGTAACTCGACCCATGACCACTCCAGCTTCCCAGACAGCAAGTTCCCAATGTTATGCACCTAGAGGCCTACAAGGCATGTAACAACGAGTCAACAGCAAAGTTGAGCGAGTTCACAGTTGGTTGATTAGTTATTGAGTTCGTTTCAATAATCGTAAGTTTGTTTCAGAATCATGTGTTACCCAGTATCCTTGTTTCCCAAACCTTTACGATCTATAGCGGGGGCTTCCCATGTTGTATATTACTAGACTAGTTGTATCTATAGGTGTCCTTCCCAATCCGAGGACAGTAGTAAGTATGAGAATACGTAGTTTTTACGTAAGTGCCCTTCCCAAACCGAGGACAGTGGTACGTAGCGAGTACGTAGGTTTAGCGCTGGCGTCCTTCCCAATCCGAGGACGGTGGTAAGTAGTCTAGTAGTGGTAAATGTACAAGTTCTGTCGTAGCTATTCAATCCCATTCCCAACCCATCAGGAATCCCATGCCTTAGAAGTGTGAACTCACCTTGGTTTGCTCGGTAAGATTGTCTACTTAATTACCAGTTGGTCAAACGCGTCCTATCATGGTTATCGGTAACAATCAGTCAATAGTGCACATAATCCACATGTTTCACGTACATGCATTCCGTGTTCGCATATTATACAATTAAGAAACGAGTAGCACACACATATGGTTCAAGTCATAATCAATTTACACGTTGGTTAAGTATCATTAATTATTCTCTTATCCGGTATTCCGTTCATACACGAATTCACCTCTATCAGTTATACAAGTCACTCGACACAAAATTCCTCAATATTAGAACATGTGCATTAACCAAGTTAGTGACCCACATAATTTTCTGTGCAACACAATATAATCGGCTACACAATAATTGTGAGCGTGTGTGTGGTTCACGGACCCGAGACCCACCAGGCACCGTATCCAGCATTGCGGCCCAACTATCACAACCGGCCCAACCATATAATCTCATCTAAATATTATAGCAGCCCTGTTAACATGTATCGGCCCAATTAATTGTGTATGACTTGTTACCCACTATGTATTAGAATTACATTAACATAACAACTAACTCACACAAGTGTTTCAGCCCAAGTTTAACATGTATTCGATTAAGACATCCAGCAGCCCAATTTAACATATAAAGCCCAATGTAACCATCAACCAAACCGTGTAATCCAGCGTGTGGGTGTGTGGCCTAGATGCTGTTGGGGTGGGCCTGTTGTTTGTTGGTCCGATTGATGGTGTGAAGCCCAAGGGTCTTGACATAGTACCATTCCACTACAATTCATATCAAAATAGATTCACAAAATTGTTCCTGATTATAATTCCATCTCTACTCATACATCAATAATTCCGTACTTATCAATTCTATAACACTTCCATTACTAATTTCACACATTAACATCATCGAATCACTGTTATAATTTTCCATCCATGCCTTAATGTTTAAGCATATAATCATGTTTCTAACAATTTAGATAATCACAACCCTAGGTTATCAAGACTATGACATAGAGTATAATTCATTGATTCATCAATTAATCACTACCATTGTTCCATTATGTTAATCGGCCCTAACATGCATTGTATATCATCATTTAATATCTTGACTATTCTGACAATATGTTTGGCATGTGCACATGGTTTGGTGAGATAAGGTTACAATTTCACATGGGTTTACCTTTTTATAAAAGTTCACTTCAAGCTTTTAATGTAAACTGACACTACCATGCAACTTTGACTGATTCAACAATTTACTTGTTCCAACTATTCTATTTATATTACCAATCCATCAACAATAATCGGCCGGTAATTATCCTATGTTCATGAATAATATTAAGACATATAATATCGCATATAATCATATTCATGTCATCATCAAGAACAACAAACAAATTAATAACAAAAGTGTAATATACTAACCGTAGTCAAGGGTACAGAATTGAAAGGTTTCGAGAGTGAAAATAGGGGGGTGTCCACTGTCATCACCAACTAAAGGGGATGTAGGGTTTGGTTTGATTTAGAGTTGTTATGGGAACCATACACAATACGTCTACATATATTAAAATCTTTGGGGCGGTTCACTTTGGCCGATAATGGGCTCAAGCCCATTTACTTGGACTGCCAAAACCAATGGTAAGGCTGCCAATATAAAGTTTGGGTTTTCTTTGGGCTTCGAGAAGACGTGGCCTAAACTACTCGCGGCCCATAACGCAATCAGTTATCTCTTACGTTTAAGTTTAACACAAAACATTTAACGTGTATAATTCAAGCAATGCACAATGGAGGAAATAATGAGGATTTAGAATCGCTAAGTTAAACGACACTAACCCTGAAAGTTCGGGTTGTCACATCATCCCCAACTTGAAGGAAATTTCGTCCCGAAATTTAGGAAGTAGTTACTGAGGAAGCTAGTTAGGTTGCATGGTTTCCTGGTTTTCCTGGGGTGTCACATCACCCCCCCCCCCGTTGGTTTGGAATTTCGTCCCGAAATTCTGTAGTAGCTTCAGCCTCAGTAGTGGTTTCATTGTTCTCGAACAACTGGGGATATTTGTGTTTCATTTGGTCTTCTCGTTCCCATGTAAACTCTGGGCCACGACTGGAGTTCCAACGAACTCGAACAATAGGTATCCTGGTGCGTTTGAGAATCTTGACCTTCCCGGTCCAAGATTTCCATTGGTTGTTCGACAAATCGCAACTGATCGTCGTGGTGAGCTCCTTGAAAGGAACTATGAGGGTTTGATCTGACAGACACTTCTTCAGATTCGACACATGGAATACGTTGTGAACTCCACTGAGTTCTTCGAGTAGATTCAATTCTGTAGGCCACCATGCCAATCCTCTCAGTGATTTCAAAAAGTCCAACATATCGCTGGTTGAGTTTGCCTCGTTTACCAAAATGTACTACACCTTTCCAAGGTGAGACTTTAAGTAGTACTCGATCCCCAACCTAGAACTCGAGTGGTTTCCTGTGCTTATCAGCGTAGCTTTTCTGACGGTCACGAGCTGCCGCCATTCGTTGTCGCATCTGAGCAATCTTCTCGACTGTGTCTACGACGAGTTCTGGGCCAGTGATTTGGCTGTTTCCAACTTCTGCCCCAACAAGGAGGTGATTGGCACTTCCGTCCGTATAATGCCTCAAACGGAGCATCCTGAATGCTGGTGTGGTAACTGTTGTTATACGAAAACTCCACTGAAGGGAGGTGCCGCTCCCAGCCGTTAAAAAAGTCGAATACACATGCTCGAAGCATGTCATCAAGAATTTGGATGGTGCGTTCAGTCTGCCCATCCGTCTGTGGATGATATGCTGTGCTCATATCTAGACATGAGCCAAAGGATTTGTGCATCGCTTGCCACAAATCAGATGCAAATAGTGGGTCGTCATCAGAGATAATGGAGGTTGGCACCCCGTGCTTATCAACCACTTCTTTCAGGTAGATAACTACAAGTGTAGAAGACTTATCCGTTTTCCTTGATGGCTAGAAAGTGTGCTGGTTACGCGAGACAATCAACAATCATCCAGGTGATATCGTTTCCGTTTCGAGTTGTGAGTAGACTAGAGACCAAATCCATGGCAGTCTATTTTCGCTTTCCATAAAGGTGTTTCCGGTTACTAACACTTCACTTTGACTTTTCCACAAGTCAAACATCATTCCCATACCGAGCTGGGTGGGCCTTCATGCCTGATTACCAGCACAAGGTTTATAATTCCTAATCCCTCATATCAAAACCCAGAGGACTAGAATATCGAAGCCGGTGTGCTTTGCTCAACACGAGTTCCCTACAGTTGCCGTATAATGAGACCCACATTCGTTCCATGAGGTAACGAGTATCGTCCGACCTGTCAAAGGTTGCTTCTCCAAGCCCCGCATGGGTTCGACTTGAAAATCCTCTTCATTCAGTTCTCCACTTGAAAATCCTCTTCATTCGGTCTAAATAACGCATCTGGTACCATCCAAGTGATGCCTCCATCCAAAATCCCAAAGCCACGGTTTTCACCGCCAGTTGTGTGTCGTGCAGTTCCTCTTGGTAACTCCGTCACCTAAATCATCAATCTCTCGTGTTGCGTCGGTGTGCAGTTGGGACTCTGATTCGGACCATAAGGATAAAACACTGAATCACCCGCATCCCCAGGTAAAGCGATGCTCAAAGCATCGTAGAGTCGGGATTCAAAAGCTGAAAGGACGTCCTCTTGTTCTGTCTTTCATGAACACAGCACCCTGCTATGCTAGGGAGATTTAGGCTTTGCAACCTTCGAAAATCCTGTGGGTAATCCGTGATAATATCTAGCGAAACCAAGAAATTGCTGTATCCTCAAAGGACTCTTTGGTGTCGATTAGTTTCCAACCAAGACAGATCTTAGCGAGATCCACGTACATTCCCACTTCGCAGATTATATGCCCAAAAGGTACCTCTCAAACCCAGAAATTACATTTATCAAGACTTTGCGCAGAGTGGCTCCTCCCTCAGAAGTTCTAAAATAAGATACAAATGCCACCCATGGCGTTCCATTCTCTTGCTCAGGATTCAGAACCTTGTCAACAAATACGGTCGATTCATGCGATCCCTAAAGCTGCTGGTATGTTGATCAACTCAATGATCATGATGTACAAGGTTGAAATGGCTGCATTGCGTTCAACATGTTGCTCTAAGAGCATTCTCCTCTTGGAGTTCCATCTGATGATAGTTCGATCACTAGCCAATCCTTGAATGGAAGCTTGTTCCTCGCAACTGGTCGACAGGTGGCCAATACATGGTCTAGACAAGCGGTTCCTAACTGTCACCTTGTTACGTTCTCGATAATTGGTACACATACGAAAAGGCTTATCTTCACTGGTATAACTGGGGCTCCCCAAAGCGAAAAACTAGATCCAATAAAACTCATGTCCAACTGCATTGAGTACAAGTAATCGGAGCTGCCCCTGGCATGTGGCCAAACTGAGATTTTGCCTAACAGTTGTGGAAGCAAGTCCGAAATCTCCTCGTGTAGCACGCCGGGAGGAATCACGAACAATTGGTGGATCCTCGATCCTCTTTTCCTTAGCCTTAACATCAGTAACGGTTGCTAACGTTGCGGGGTAATCCCTCCGTAGACACTTCTGGGCCTTCATTGCTGATATGATGCTAACCCTTACACCACTCTGACACTTCAAAGTACGAGTGACGCAAAAATTTTCCTTCCTCCAGGTGTATTTGCGCGATATCCAGATAACCAATCTACACTACTACTGCATCGAGACCATCAAGGATAACAAAAAGGAAGGTCGATGTCGAACACTTGTCCCACAAGGTCGAGTTTGCATCCCCAACAATCATATGAGGTTTCCATTGTCTTGTCATCAGCCGATTCCAAAGCAGGTTCGGTTTCAAGAAGCATCAGGGTTATAGAGAAAAGAGACGAAGTGATTCATTACCAAGAACGTGTATGCCACCTTGTTAATACAATCCTGGCGTCGCTCATGCCAATCCTAAATGCCCCTCCATGAGCATCATTTCTAGTGTTGCTGTTTTCATTACAAGGATTTCAAGTACTGTCGTTGTTCCCTTGGTCGTTGTCTTCTTAACTTAATCACGGCCAATCCATGTTGTAGGCACCTTTTATTTCCTTACTGTAGGCTATCATTTCAAGTACCTTGATGTTGCCGTGACTGTTGCCTCCAATGCTGTTGTTTGAAACGAAGCTCTACGATCTTTCATCGACAGGGTCCATCTTTTCATCTTCCGTGCCACGTTCTAAGGCGCTACCCCTTATGCTGGCAGTTTCACGTTCCATACCATGGTCGATTGTCATCGTTTTATGTCCCGATTAATTCGTAAAAGTTGACTCCCATGAGTCGCTGGCTGAGGTTAAGGATTCGATTGGAGTCAAATCGCTGATGTTCATTGTTGGTAACTAGGGTCGTTCAAATACTGAAGTCCATCGTTCTTGCAAGTTGACTGAGTAATACACGGTATGTCACGAGAGTGTTGCAAAAGTGATCGCACGTCGGGATCTAAGGCGTCAATACGTTAAGTTCCAGCAAACGAAGAAAGGTGGGAAAGATATAGACCAATCATTGTCGTTGCAACATCCAACTCGGGGATGTTCGTACAAGCACCTACCATTCTATACAGTTCGCCAGGCGTTCAGATGGGTGTTCAGATAATACTCGATAGCATCGAGATTCGAAAGGATCCAGAGAGGAATGAAAAGTTCACGTTCGAGTAGGGGACAATCATTGCTATGACCCCTATAGGTTTGTTATGTTTCACATCGATCAAATAACGGAACAGAACCCATTTTCCACTTGTTAAGCCTCACTAGGACTCACATGCACCCCACATTATTATTATGTGTGCACCCACAATAATATTGTGATTTGCAAGCTCATCTCAGCTCCTCTTAACTCATGTCAAATGGTTCCTCAAATGCGAGTAGTAAGCAAAGAACATCACAAAACGTGAGTCATGAATGTTTAGAGATATACTACCCTATCAGTCACATAACACATGCAAGTAATACATGAATTCATATTGTTGTGCTAAACGTGTAATCACATGCAATATCATATGTAAGTGTTCACTGGTTATGCAGTACAATGAGTATACGAGAGACGAACCTTGCAATCTGGAGCTGAGTGTCATGGTCGTATTCACGTTTTCAGAACTGTTCGGTTATAGTCTGGTTTTACAAAAACATTTTCCCCCTTTTTAAAACCAAGTTCACTATAACCAATGGCTCTGATACCAATCTGTCACACCCCCAAAATCCACATGCGGAGCACCACCGCTTGGAGGCGTGACTGACCAGGATCTTAGCCACCAATCATATTGAACTCATGCGTATATTTCAATAAAACTTTCATTCAATAACAATAAGTGTTACACGTTACAATATTTCACAGTTTACAGCGGAAGCATATTTAATTCGTTAAGTGTTTATAAACCACATATAAAAGCTCTTAGTCTTGTGTTGCTTTTCCATGTAACTCGACCCATGACCACTCCAGCTTCCCAGACAGCAAGTTCCCAATGTTATGCACCTAAAGGCCTGCAAGGCATGTAACAACGAGTCAACAACAAAGTTGAGCAAGTTCACAGTTGGTTGATTAGTTATTGAGTTCGCTTCAATAATCGTAAGTTTGTTTCAGAATCATGTGTTACCCAGTATCCTTGTTTCCCAAACCTTTACGATCTATAGTGGGGGCTTCCCATGTTGTATATTACTAGACTAGTTGTATCTATAGGTGTCCTTCCCAATCCGAGGACAGTAGTAAGTATGAGAATACGTAGGTTTTACGTAAGTGCCCTTCCCAATCCGAGGACAGGGGTAAGTGTGAGATTACGTAGGTTTTACGTAAGTGCCCTTCCCAAACCGAGGACAGTGGTACGTAGCGAGTACGTAGGTTTAGCGCTGGCGTCCATCCCAATCTGAGGACGGTGGTAAGTAGTCTAGTAGTGGTAAATGTACAAGTTCTGTCGTAGTTATTCAATCCCATTCCCAACCCACCGGGAATCCCATGCCTTAGAAGTGTGAACTCACCTTGGTTTGCTCGGTAAGATTGTCTACTTAATTACCAGTTGGTCAAACGCGTCCTATCATGGTTATCGGTAACAATCAGTCAATAGTGCACATAATCCACATGTTTCACGTACATGCATTCCGGGTTCGCATATTATACAATCAAGATACAAGTAGCACACACATATGGTTCCAGTCATAATCAATTTACACGTTGGTTAAGTATCATTAATTATTCTCTTATCCGGTATTCTGTTTATACACGAATTCACCTCTATCAGTTATACAAGTCACTCGACACAAAATTCCTCAATATTAGAACATGTGCATTCACCAAGTTAGTGACCCACATAATTTTCTGTGCAACACAATATAATCGGCTACACAATAATTGTGAGTGTGTGTGTGGTTCACGGACCCGAGACCCACCAGGCACCGTATCCAGCGTTGTGGCCCAACTATCACAACCGACCCAACCATATAATCTCATCTAAATATTATAGCAGCCCTGTTAACATGTATCAGCCCAATTAATTGTGTATGACTTGTTACCCACTATGTATTAGAATTACATTAACATAACAACTAACTCACACAAGTGTTTCAGCCCAAGTTTAACATGTATTCGATTAAGACATCCAGCAGCCCAATTTAACATATAAAGCCCAATGTAACCATCAACCAAACCGTGTAATCCAGCGTGTGGGTGTGTGGCCCAGATGCTGTTGGGGTGGGCCTGTTGTTTGTTGGTCCGATTGATGGTGTGAAGCCCAAGGGTCTTGACATATTACCATTCCACTACAATTCATATCAAAATAGATTCACAAAACTGTTCCTGATTATAATTCCATCTATACTCATACATCAATAATTCCTAACTTATCAATTCTATAACACTTCCATTACTAATTTCACACATTAACATCATCGAATAACTGTTATAATTTTCCATCCATGCCTTAATGTTTAAGCATATAATCATGTTTCTAACAATTTAGATAATCACAACCCTAGGTTATCAAGACTATGACATAGAGTATAATTCATTGATTCATCAATTAATCACTACCATTGTTCCATTATGTTAATCGGCCCTAACATGCATTGTATATCATCATTTAATATCTTGACTATTCTGACAATATGTTTGGCATGTGCACATGGTTTGGTGAGATGAGATTACAATTTCACATGGGTTTACCTTTTTATAAAGGAAAAATTACACTTTTCGTCCTTTATGTTTATAGCGAGTTGCAATGGATGACCTTTAACTTTAATAATTACAGTTACAGTCCTTTATTTGGAAAACTTATTACACTTTACGTCCTTTGGCCCTAACCAAGTTTGTTTTACACGTTAAGTCATATCATGTACAACTCATGTGAGGGCATTTATGTCCTTTCACAAAAAAAAAATTAAACTAAAAAATAAAACCCTCAATGGCATTAATAAGAGAATAAAATCATCATCACTAGCCATCCTCCCAATCTCATTCCCCAAAACTCTCCGACGACCTTGATGACGGCGGTGCACCGGAGCAGATCTCAGGCTGTCAGCCGCCGTGTTACTCCAACGACCACTGTCTTCGCCTCAGTTTTCTCTCCCGAAACCCTAGGTACAACATCCAGTGTAGTAACCACCGAAAAACACGTCGATAACGGAGATCTGTACATCAGAAGCTTTTCCGGCAACGTATCGAACGGAGCTCCACCGGGACGGTGGCCGGAGAATACGCCGTCGTAAGCGTGTCTACCGGAAAATCCATTAAGACTGAATTGGGAGAAAGAGGGACAGAGACCCAACAAACAAGTTACAAATTCACATATGAACACACACAATTATCAAATCTACCAATATCTCAATATCTCACTCAGGATTAGCTGAAAACAACTACAAAACCCTAGCCGGAATCAACAGAAAACCATCCCGGAGACAAAACCGCATACACTTCAAACTATTATAAACACATATAAAATATTTCAATATTTTACCTCAAAAGTTTTACAAAACTGAATCCTGCCAGAGTGAATCACGCAACAAAAGTGTACAAAACAACAAAAGTGAATCGTAAAATACTTAAATATTTTTGCCTCAAACATTTACAAAACCGAAAATCCTGCCAGAGTGAGTCAGTTTCGGACCTGTGGTTTTGAGAAAGAGGGATAGAGAGAAAGAGGAAGAGAGATGGACAGGTTTATGGTTTAGGATTTGAGAATTGAGAGAGATGATTGAATTGGGGAAGAATATGTTATATATATATGTGTGTAAATTTTTGGTTTTATTTATTAATAAATATTTTAAATAAAAACATGAAATTACCAGAATACCCTTAAGTGGATAGACATAACTGAAAATTTTAACTTGGTTAGTGGTAAAGGACGAAAGGTGTAATGCGTTTTCCAAATAAAGGACTGTGACTGTAATTATTAAAGTTAAAGGCTACCCATTGCAACCCACCACAAACATAAAGGACGAAAAGTGTAATTTTTCCTTTTATAAAAGTTCACTTCAAGCTTTTAATGTAAACTGACACTACCATGCAACTTTGACTGATTCAACAATTTACTTGTTCCAACTATTCTATTTATATTACCAATCCATCAACAATAATCGGCCGGTAATTATCCTATGTTCATGAATAATATTAAGACATATAATATCGCATATAATCATATTCATGTCATCATCAAGAACAACAAACAAATTAATAACAAAAGTGTAATATACTAACCGTAGTCAAGGGTACAGTATTGAAAGGTTTCGAGAGTGAAAAAGGGGGGTGTCCACTGTCGTCACCAACTAAAGGGGATGTAGGGTTTGTTTTGATTTAGAGTTGTTATGGGAACCATACATAATACGTCTACATATATTAAAATCTTTGGGGCGGTTCACTTTGGCCGATAATGGGCTCAAGCCCATTTACTTGGACTGCCAAAACCAATGGTAAGGCTTCCAATATAAAGTTTGGGTCACTAGTCTCGTTTGGGTTTTCTTTGGGCTTCGAGAAGACGTGGCCTAAACTACTCGCGGCCCATAACGCAATCAGTTATCTCATACGTTTAAGGTTAACACAAAACATTTAACGTGTATAATTCAAGCAATGCACAATGGAGGAAATAATGAGGATTTAGAATCGCTAAGTTAAACGACACTAACCCTGAAAGTTCGGGTTGTCACAAACATCCACAGAGGAGATAGAGGAAAGTTTACCAAACTCTGATTCTGTTAATAACACTAACTGTGCTAGTTCATGTGCAGATCAGTAAGAACAGAAGAGAAGTCTAAAGAGGATGATGAATCACATCAACGTGTTGCTGATAATGTTATTTATGATAAAAATGACCGTTATACTTGGAACTATGTTTTTTCTATGTTTACTGAGACTTGGGGTGTTCCCACTAAAACTGATGAATCTGGTTCTGTAATTTTAGACTATGGTTGTGATAAAAATGGTTGTGTTGAAAATGTTGAAGATATTTTGACAGGAGAGCCTGATGTATCGACTGATGAACTTGAGACAAGTGTTTCAAGTGACTCAGAAATCAATTCTGATGACTCCAGAAACTGTTCTGGTACGCCTGAAACATCGAATGATACATCAGAAACTCCCAATAAAGATGAAAAACTTGATGTTTTTTACTGTAATAATGAATAAATTGTTGAACGGGGGTCATCTGACGAACCTGACAATCAAACAGAAGATTCAGGAACATCAGATAATGAGCATAAAACTTCCAAAGATTTTGATTGTGATGAACAATCAGAATCCAGCAGCGTTGCAACAGAAGAAAGTCAAACTGTTTTAGACATAGACTGCTCATCATCTGACAAACTAGAATCGTCTAATGTCAAGGACTCAGAGGTTGATGAAGCTGAAAAAGAGATATCCATAGTGTCCAATTCTGAAGAAGCTCATGGGAACACGAACACTATAGAGAAGGAATCCATGGAAATTAATTCAACAGTTGAGTCAGATGATGAAATGTAGAAGAAATTATTGTGGAAACCTTCTCTACAAAAACTCCTGAGAACAGGGTCTCTGAGGAAAGGGAATCTATGGAGGTCACTTCAGTAGAAAACTTGTTAGGATCTGAGTCTTTTGATTGTGTTTGTTTGATTAGAATGAAGATAAAACAGATTTAAATGCAACAAAATTAGATGAAACAAACTTTCAACACACAATCAATGAGAGAATAAGTTTTAGCAAACATGTTTAACTTGAAATCGAATGATTGTATTTATTACAATAATCAATAACAACGCATGCATGCACTAATCTCCCCCTCAGCCTGAGCTCACTTGATTGTTCGTACAAAATGACTTTGTGTGAGAGAGCTAATAGAACAGTACGGAATACTGTTCTATTTATAGTACAGAACAACCACTGAGCATCTTCGGCTGACGTTACCTTGAAAGTGACATCTAACCTCCTAACAACCTCTAACAACTGTCCTATACAACTACTGATCATAAACCACTGATTACAATAAACAAATACAATACAAGACTAAACTACTGATTCTTCATTCTACTGTTATTACTCCAGCAGTGCTTTGGCCTTCAGCAGTACTTGAAACATATCAGTAGATTGAGCTTCAGTACTTTGACTTCATCAGTTCTTTAGGACAGCAGCAGTTGTGAAGAGCAGTGCTTTGAGTCATCAGGTGTTAGGACCACTTTCAAGGGGAAATATTAAGTACAAACAACTGCTTATTCTGGATCCACTGATCTGAACCAGTTTTGGCTTTATCAACTGTTCCTTTGTAGGGTTCAATCCCAACAATCCCCCCCCCTAGAACAGATGATGCCAAAACTCTTCATTATTTTAGATCTTTATTGTCTCATCAAGAGTTCCCTGATTTGGCCTTTGAATTTTAACTCAAAGTTCATGTAATCTTCATCATCTTCATCCCTGCACAGTGGAAGCTCAAGGAGATCTTGTAGATCTTCTACACCCAGGCCAAGTGCATTTTCCCTTGATATGTGCTTCACTTCGACACTGGATTTGAGCAGAGTCAATACATGGGTCTTTTGATCAGACTTCCACTTTAGTATTTTTGAATCCAGTGGGTTTCTTGGGAGAGTCTTTATTTTAGATGAGTTTGGAGATGGAGGTCTGCTTATGACTCTTTTGGCATAATCTTGTGATTTTGCTGAGTCTTGATTTTCTGCAATTATTCTTTGAAGAGCTTCTTTCATAATGAGATCTTCATGAGCCTTGACTTCCTTTTCATCCATTTATTTTTGCCTCTTTCTTTGGTTTAAGGCAATGATGGAAGTATCAGAAGATGTGAACAAGGTCTTCAAAGAAAGGGCCTGCTGCTGTGGATCATCAACTTTCTTGTCTTTGTATTCAGGCTTCTTTGGAAGGCTAGGATCTATCTCTCTCCTTTTTCTCAGCCTTTCATAAGCCTCATCAGTGTATTGCCTTGTCCATTTTGCTATGGCTTTGGCTGTACCAACCTTTGCTGCAACCAACTCTTGCTTCTTTCTTTTATGCTCCAAGGTAAGATCAGCAATTGTCTTTTTGTATTTGCTCCAATTTGGTGTTGATCTTTTCATACCTGGATCATTCTTGATTCTTTCAATTCTATTTGCTTCATGTTTCAGAGCAATGAGTGGTCAGTCTCTGAACTGCTCAACCTTGGCAGGATAGAACTTTTCCCTCATGATCAAAGCAAGAAGGTCTTTCTCATTTCCTGTTGCAGATCAGCTTCTGGTGGCAGGTTGGACATTTCTTTACTCAAATATCTTGCATAGTCTTCTAGTTGTTTAACTTTGGTAAGCAAAAACTGCATATGACTTGAGATTACATTATCACTTTTCCCTTTGCATTCAAGTTTCGCTCTTATTTCAGCTTGTTTAGCTTTAAGTTTTAAGTACTCATCCATGTTGCCTGGATCTCTAAAACCAATCAAAGAAGGGAACTTTCTTTTTAAAGGGTCATCCACTAGGTAGAACTGCTTCATTTCATTTTTTACTGCATACAATTCTAGTGGATAACTGGCTGCTATTGGTACAACATCAGCAGGATCATGTCCTTCAATTACGTTTGGATCTTTGATTGGATTGGCCAAGGTGGGAGGAATGAATGGTTGAGGTTTGGTGATATTGTAAGGTGTTGATGAAATGGGAACAGGTGCTGGTATATCATCATCATACACATGAAACTTTCTTTTTCTTGTATACACCTTTTTAGGAGAAGGTGTTTTTGTTTGAGTTTTTGAAACTGAAAGAATAATGGCTTGTGAAGGAATGTTTGAAGTGATGGGTGACTGACTAACAGTTGTTGAAACAACTGGTGTTTCAACCACTATTATCACTACAACTGTTGATGTATCAGCTGTTGTCTTCTGCTTTATGGCAGGTGGTGGTTTTTGTGATAATGGTTTTGTTTGTGGTGTAGCAATGGATTGAGTAGTGATGGTTGGTGAAGTGATGAGGGCAGTGGTTGATACAACATTTGTTGAAACAACTGAAGTATCAACAACTGTTGATACAGCAGGTGTCTTAACATCTGTTGGTTTAGGGGTTTGATGTGAGGAACTTTTGGGGATTTTAGGAGGTGGTTTAGTGGTTTTGGGAGGTGTGGTTTTGGGTTGGCTAACCTTTCTGGTAGTCTTTCTTCTGTTTGAAGTACCTTTTGCCTCCTTAGCCATAAAAACTTTCTTTTCCTCTTCAAATCTTTTATCTCCCTTTGTTTCCATTTTCTCTTTTAACTTTGCTTTTTCTTCAGCAAAAGCATTTAGAGTCACAACAACCTTCTTTGATCCATCTGGCTTTGGAATTTCTACCACAAGTTTAGACATTGGATTTGGTGGTAGGTATAAACCTTCTTTTCCCTTCTTTCCTTTCTCCCCTTTTTTGGCATCATTAGGGTTTTGAACATAGATGATTGAAGGAGGAGCAGTGCCAGTGGTTTGTAGCAGATGAGCTTTAATGGATTTGATATCTGCTTGAGTATCTTTGTACCTAGCTTCCATGACATTTCTGAACATTTGAAGTTGAACTTCATGCTGTTGATCAGCATATTTCCTTTGTTGATGGAGCAGAGGTTGAAACAGATGCCATAGCTTAGTGGGAGATGAAACAGATGATGAAGTAGTTGATGAGGCTTTTTGAGATTGTAACAACAGCTGCAGCATATTTTTGATATCTGCAACAGATGTTTCAATTTTATCCACTCTTTCCATCAATTCTTTGTATTTCAAACCATCACCCAAGTGAATGGGATCATCTGATTTCCCACTAGCAGTGGTTGTATCAGTAGTTGACTTAGGGAAACTTTCCCAAAAGTCATCCACTGATGCCCCTTTTTCTTGGTACTGGGGACTTCTTTCCTCAGCAGAGGTAACTGTTAGGAAACTTTATTTGTAAGTATTGAAGAAAATCAGATTCAACTGGATCTATAAAGAAGATAATAGTCCTGAAGATCACAACAAGAAAAAGAAGATCAGATAGGACAACTGAAAAGAACAGCATCTACTTCAAAGAATCACAAGTTGATCAAGAGCTGAAGATGATTATCAGAGAAGGTCATTTCTGATGGATCTGATGATATTTCTGATGAAATATCATCAGTTTCTGACGATTATGATCATCAGATTTTCTGATGATTTGTTCACCAGAATTTCTGATGAAGTGGTTTATCAGAAATTCTGATGAATAC
>JARYGA010059790.1:0-41170 GCA_030545235.1 Helianthus tuberosus
TAATCAAATAAATTTAAGAGTTAAATGCTTGGTTGGTCTCTGTGGTTTGCAAAAATTGCAGACTTGGTCCTAGTGGTTTACTAATTACACGCTTGATCCCAAAAGTTGTCAAAAATGCACTCGGTTGGTCCCCAGCCCTGACATCAGTTAAATATCTCTGTTAAAACACCCCATGTGCCTGGCACATAAGGGTAATTTGGTCATTTCAGCATTGGGCCTCATCTTCTCCACTTAAACCCACCTGCATTCACCATCCATGATCCATCACTGCCACCTCACACCACACCCACCTAAACCCCCTCCTCCCTCTTTCACACTCACCCACCCGTAACCCTTCTCTCTCACGTCTGCGGCATCGTCCGTGACGATTCAGGCGAGGATGATGATGAATCGGAGAAGATGAGGAAAAAAAACAATGAGCAGATCACCTCTTTATAAAACAAACAATCCCAGCTCCCAAAAACTCAAAAAACATGTAATCTTTTCAACTCAATAACACTCACTTCAAACCAAATACACACTCTTATACACAACAAACAGACACTAAATCAAATTCACGAATTCAATCTCAATCACACCCAATTTACTTTCCCAAACCACTGTAACATATGTTTACTTTCAAATCTTCAATTGGGTATCAACAAAATTGTATCTTTTCAATTAATATACAAAAAAATTATTTAATAATACAAAATCTTGCCTTTTCGATAGCGAGAGAGCGTGCAAGACCAATACGTCGTTCTTCTCCTTTGCGTTTCTTTCCGAGAATATCGAATTTGCGACGGGACCAAAAGGTTTCAAAAGGATTAGGTTTGGTTGCCGGAGCTTTGAGTCGAATACACCACCGTCGCCGCCGTCACCTTCATCCATCATCTTCTCCGATTCATCATCATCCTCGCCTGAATCGTCACGGCCACCGCCGCAGACGTGAGAGAGAAAGGGTTACAGGTGAGTGAGTGTGAAAGAGGGAGGAGGGGGTTTAGGTGGGTGTGGTGTGAGGTGGCAGTGATGGATGATGGATGGTGAATGTAGGTGGTTTTAAGTGGAGAAGATGAGGCCCAATGCTGAAATGACCAAATTACCCTCATGTGCCAGACACATGGGGTGTTTTAACATAGATATTTAACTGGTGTTAGGGCTGGGGACCAACCGAGTGCATTTTTGACAACTTTTGGGACCAAGCGTGTAATTAGTAAACCACTAGGACCAAGTCTGCAATTTTTGCAAACCACAGGGACTAAATTTAAGTAAAACTATTTAATGGCATAATTTAGAAAAGTTTATGGACTCTAAATTTAATGGACTAAACTTCAATTAACTATTTAATGGCATAATTTATAAAAGTTTAAAATAACTTTTATATAATAAGTATAGATTTATAAAAATGTAAGTAAAACTTTATAGAAATAACTTTTATATAGTTAAAATATTGTTTTCAGCTTCTAGGAACAATAAAACACTTTAAAGTTTACTATATATAACTCTTAACTTTACATATAATATAATTGTTTTTAAAACTCTTTTTAACTTTAAGTTAGGATTTACAAAAATAAACGATTCAGTATTTTAATTACATTTTTTATTTAATAAAATAGTTGCATATTGTTATTAAATGGGTTTATAATAAACAAAATACATTCAATTTTTTCGTAGGAGTATTTAATAGTTACAGGTAAACGATTAGCATATGATAATGTATTCATGAAACCTTGACCAATATACCTTGCAGCTCGTATTGTTTAAAAAGTCACCAGGTCATAAAGTCAAATCGGAGAATTCGTTTTGGAACAAAAAAACATACAACAATAGAAAAGAAAAAAAATGGCTAGGAAGATGTACTTTTGAATTTTGATTATTTGTACACTATCACGGCACTTAGTTTTAAGTAAAACTTATAATAAAACGTAGATAAAACTGATCAAATCGTTATAGTATGTTCGAAGAAGTTTATAAAACAAAATATTTTAAAGAGTTAAATTCCCGGATAGTCCCTGTGGTCTGTCCGTTTTTCACGTTTAGTCCATAACTTTCTAAAATTAACTCTATAGTCCTCAACTTTCCAATTTTCGTTCCCGGATAGTCACTAGCGCGGATGGAGGTTAGGTTTTGGTGTTAAGTGAATGTGAAATTACAAAATTACCCTTACTACTAAAAATAACATTAAAAAATCTAATTTATTATTTAAAAACAAAAGTGTGCCCCACCTTTTTCCTACCCCACCCCCTCTCCCCTATCGGCTTTCTCTCTTCCTTTTTCTTTGTCTCTGCAACCTGCAAACACCCAACAAAAAATAGAGATACCCAACCTCCTAACACCACTGTCGACCACCACCTCCTTACTGATTTGGGCATGTTTCTCTGTTCTTCACTTTTCTTACTCCAGATCCCTAAACACAATCACAATAAACTGCCGCATACATCATTTCTCTGAAAAATTAGATGATGGTGGGTTCAGTTTTGTGTGTGCTAGTGAAATACAGTTCATTACTCAATATAGATTTATATCTATCCAACCATCTCCTCAATGTCCACTAGTGAATCACGATCCAAATGAAAAGAATGGAAGAATTACAAAGGGAAGAGGTTGACATCCTAAACAAGTCCAGTTTAGTTCCATTAAAAATTAGAACTTACCTAAAGTCATTTTTTCCACCTTACAGAAAATACTCATAATTCAAACCTCTCACAATATGCACTCCTCTAGGCTATTTTCTAAATCTAGCATAAGATGTGCTAGTAACTACTAATTATCCTCACAACTTAGATATAACTATTATTCTCATAGGCTTGTAAATAAACCAACAACATATATCAACAGAAAAGACTAACCAATCATAAAGACTTTTTATGGGTTTTTGGTTTAAAGGTTAAAAGGTAATAAACAAACAATATTGAGTAACAAAGGGTTAGATAATACTACAATTCAACTTTCTACCTTCACTACTCTTCAACTTTGGCAATTACTTCAACCTTTTTTTTTCATTTTAATCATTCAATTGCATGGGATCACTCTTATTCATTTTATACTCTTTTTTTTCATTTATTTTTTTTCTTTCATATCATTTTTTTTCTTCTTCTTACCATCACTTCTTTTCATATTATTTGAATCATACTACTTAAGGTAATCGAACAAAAATAGGATAGAAAAAGGTATACTCTTGGTAAACTTATTATGGCTTCTGATGGGATAATAAGGTAGGAATATGAAACGAAAAAGGTAAACAAGGGCTCATATTTTCCTATGTTTGTTTTAATCATATATGTATAAACATTACCGTATCAAATAGCTAATTGTATAACATGCACAAGTTCTTCAATGAATAGTTATATTTGTATCTCTCAACAAACGAAAGTGTGTTTGTGTACACACACACTAGTGGGAATGCCCACACGTTGTCGCAGGTACTTAGGATTTTTGGAACATGCTGTGTGACGGGTTTTACATAATTTAATTTTAATACCAATTTAGTAAAGACGACTAATATACCAATTCAGAAAAGGCAATTAACTACTGTGTGCCTTATGTCTTAATTGTTGAGTGTTGTGTGTCTTATGTCCAAGACTTTATTCAAAACTACTATCGAGCCGGGTGTCTCACTGGAAGCAGTCTCTATGTTCCTACGTGGTAGAGGTAGGGCTGTCTATATCTTACACTTATCATGCCCTACCTTTGCTTTGCTATTGATAGGATTTATTAAGTATGATGACGAGAAAAGGCAATTAACTAAAATTGACATTTCTCACTAAAATGAATTTTCTTACTAATATAATCCATTTTAATCTGTTACTCTTTCATACAATCTTGCTCACGAACCCTTGGGTTAAAATTCCTACCATACGCACGTGAAATCTTCAATAACTACCTGTTAATAACACCAAAAACATCACGTATCCACATAACTTAACATCAAAACCATAACATACACACTCGCAAGTATCAAACAAAACAAAATTAACACGTATCTTTGATCTAAAAACAAAATCAGCATAAACAGGAGTGAACAACCTTTTTTTGTATTTTTTTTCTTCTATAGAAAATGTATTTTTTACTTGTTCGAGATGCAATAAAAGGCCAATTTGACCCAAACAGGTGGACATTGCCACGTCTAGGACTAATAATAATAGTTTAAGAATATCTTACTCAGCTCTCATAATCATATGTTGAGGAAGTGGCCGTAAAACTTTCTCCATCATGGCAAAGATGTTCCAAGTTTTTATGAGTTTGGAACAAAGCCTCCCCTATTTGCAAAGAGACAAAGATAACAAATAAATTAAAATGGTTTATCATTATGATACCAATACTTTAAAATCATCAAGCTATATTTACTAAAAGAACATTTATAATAAGGCAGTTGCTAGAAAAAAGAAACTTCATATTTTCGTGGCCTCGATTATTAAAAAAATTGTTTGCACTCTGAACTAACTCATTGAATTTAATCAATTCAATTTCTCGTGTTAAATTCTACAACCCATAGTGAATCTGACACCTTTCATATCAAACCCAGTTTTGACCCATTATTCAACCCGACAATCGACCCTCATAAAATAAAGTATTTGTTTATCCATTTGCTACCCAAATCCCCAGTGAATGTAGCCCGTTTTAAATCAAGCCCATATTTGGCCTATTATCTTTAT
Organism: Helianthus tuberosus; assembly: GCA_030545235.1. Taxonomy (NCBI): domain Eukaryota; kingdom Viridiplantae; phylum Streptophyta; class Magnoliopsida; order Asterales; family Asteraceae; genus Helianthus; species Helianthus tuberosus. The sequence goes on from JARYGA010059790.1 coordinate 4,635, forward strand.
AATTTTTTTATCCATTGGACTGTAAATTTATCTTTATCTTGAACAGGTCGATAAACTTAAAAATTTAATATTTTTAAAGTAATGTTGTATACACACCAACACACTTGTACCTATTTGACCTATAGTAAATCATAATAGCCATGCCGAATATCGCAATACATTAAAATGGCCATTGAGTTATGTGTATACAATTTTTTTATGTGAAAAGTTCTATCAAGAGAGGTTGCACATTGCTTGTGGAGGAGATGAACTAATAATGGCAGAATACCAATAAGACGAAAAGTATATGGTACGTACATGTGGTCCAACATCAAGAGGAGTGGTGAAAATATTGTTACACTTAAAATTTTCAAAGATAGCAATGTGAAGATATTATCACTAACAAACTAAACCAAAATATCTAGAAGATAACGTGTACCATCAATTACATAATAACAAAAAACTTCAATTGAGATCACATGAAATGTACGACACTGAATAAAGAGAACTAGGAATCGTTGTTTCATATTTTGTTTTGCCTATGAACTGTTTGAAGTGTTATATGAGAGAAATAGATTATTTCGGAAGAGTTAGATTTAGTAACTTTTAATAAGATCAAAGGGTGTTATTCAAGATCTATTTAAAGATTAAAAGGATTTAAATTTACTATCAGAAGTCAAAAGTTTTGTCTTCATTTGGAAGGATCATGTGCAAATAATATGTTGATACATCCTTTCGTCTATGAAACCAAAAGTTCACACTTTTGTGACTCAATACATACATACATTTCTTTTAGTAAATGAAATATTGTTATAAAAAATAAATAAACAATTTCAGATGCATCATTGTTACAACTATGTGAATAACAGTTAAAATGTGCAAAATGATCTAAGAAAAACTTACCAGGTTTATATCCGAAAAAACAATGCCTTCTGCAGAAAATTCTGATGTCTGAAATCAAAGTAAAATAGAACTTGTTAGGGTTTTAGAAGTAAAAAAAAAGTACGATTTAGTTCAACTTAGATTAACTTACCAATTTGAAGGTTTAATTGAGAACTCACACCTTGAAGCTGCATTCTAACCTCTGATGTTGAGTGTTTGTAGAGTGTTAGAGATTTGATGAAGCATCAAATGTTTGTAAAGAGTGTTGTAGGCTATACTGTCAGGTTTTAAGTTGAATATTGTAAATTTCCAATGTTAAAAGATATGACTTTGTAGAGTGTTAGTAGGTTTGACATTGAAATATAAAAAGCTTATGATAGAAAAGGATAAAACAAAAAATATCAAATGAATGGTATTTGACAATAGAGGTGCACACAATAACAACAAAAGGACAAATGTAAAAGCTTATTATGGAAAAGGACGGCAGTAAAAAGTTCATAAACAATTGGTATTTGAAAGTAGAGGTGCACAAAGTAACTAGTTAACCGTAATCGGTAATAACCGCTCAAGAAATAACCGGTTAGTGGTTATTTTAACCATAGGTTAGGAACGGGTTATAAATATTTAGTATAGTATCCGGTTAGTAACAAAAAGAGTTAATTACTATTTTCGTCCCTGAGTTTTGTCAAAAATAACGGTTTCAGTCCATTAGTTTAAAAATTGCCATTTCAGTCCATTAGTTTCATTTTCGTAACCATTTCAGTCCACTAACTTAACTCCATCCATTTATTTTGTTAACTTTGGGTGAAATTACCAAATTACCACTGCTAACTTAACAAATTCTAATAAAAAAATTCTAAAAAATCTAAAAATAAAAAAAATTCCAAAAAATTCAAAAAAATCAAAAAAATTCCAAAAAAATCTAAAAATAAAAAAAATTTAAAAAATCATAAAAATTCTAAAAAATTCTAAAAAATCCAAAATGTTTCATTAAATGTTTCGAACCCGAACCGTTTCGACGCGAACCGTTTCGACCCGTACCGTTTCGACCCGTACCGTTTCGAGCCGAACCGTTTCGACGCGAACCGTTTCGACGCGAACCGTTTCGACGCGAACCGTTTCGACCCGTACCGTTTCGACCAGTACCGTTTCGACGCGAACCGTTTCGACCCGTACCGTTTCGACGCGAACCGTTTCGAACCCGTACCGTTTCGCGTCGTACCGTTTCATTAATGGTTCGCGTCGAAACGGTTCGACCCGTACCGTTTCGACGCGAACCGTTTCGACGCGAACCGTTTCGAGCCGTACCGTTTCGACGCGAACAGTTTCGACCCGTACCGTTTCGACGCGAACCATTTCGACCCGTACCGTTTCGAGCCGAACCGTTTCGACCCGTACCGTTTCATTAAATGTTTCGAACCCGAACCGTTTCGAGCTGAACCGTTTCGACACGGTTCGAAACGGTATGGCTCGAAACGGTTCGCGTCGAAACGGTACGGGTCGAAACAGTTCGCGGCGAAACGGTTCGCGTCGAAACGGTACGGGTCGAAACGGTTCGGGTCGAAACGGTTCGGCTCGAAACGGTACGGGTCGAAACGGATCGCGTCGAAACGGTTCGCGTCGAAACGGTACGGGTCGAAACGGTTCGCGTCGAAACGGTTCGGCTCGAAACGGTACGGGTCGAAACGGTTCGCGTCGAAACGGTTCAGCTCGAAACGGTTCGGGTTTGAAACATTTAATGAAACATTTTGGATTTTTTTGAATTTTTTTGGATTTTTTAGAATTTTTATGATTTTTTAAAATTTTTTTGATTTTTAGATTTTTTGGAATTTTTTTTATTTTTTTGGAATTTTTTTTATTTTTACATTTTTTAGAATTTTTTTTATTACAATTAGTTAAGTTAGCAGGGGTAAATTGGTAATTTCACCCAAAGTTAACAAAATAAATGGATGGAGTTAAGTTAGTGGACTGAAATGGTTACGAAAATGAAACTAATGGACTGAAATGGCAATTTTTAAACTAATGGACTGAAACCGTTATTTTTGACAAAGCTCAGGGACGAAAACAGTAATTAAATCTAACAAAAAATAACCGAAAAAAACCCAGCTATTAACAAAAAATAACCGGTTAATTAACATAATTAACTAAGCGGGCTAAAGTAATTAACTGAATGAGTTAATGTAATTAACCGGTACAACCTCTATTTAAGTCGACACAAAATCAACTAAACAATCGAATAATTGATAACCCAATTGGTATTTGAAAGTAAAGGTGCACAAAGTAACTGGTTAGATCAACAAATTTTTAATTTTTCAAAAGAAATAACCACAATCAACAATACATCTTACCTTATACCAAATCTAAAAGTTTGATTGTATTAGGATTTGGGGGCCGCTGATCTAAAAGTCTCAGTTGCACCTCTTCTCCATCGATCTATGGTGAACACATGTTAAATCATCAAATTTTTAAAGGAAATAACCACAATCAACAACAAATCTTACCTTATACCAAATCTAACAATTTGACCGTATTAGGGTTTGGGGGCCCTAGATCTAAAAGTCTTAGTTGCACCTCTTCTCCATCAATCTATAGTGAACACATGTTCAAAGTAAATAGCCACAATCAAATTTTCAAAGGAAAAAACCACAATCAATAACAAATTTTACCTTATACCAGATCTAAAACTTTGACCGTATTAGGGTCTAGGGGCCGCAGATCTAAAAGTCTCAGTTGCACCTTTCTCCGTTGCACCTCTTCTCCGTCGATCTGTGGTGAACACATGTTCAATTGAAATAACCACAATCAAATTTTCAAAGGAAATAACCACAATCAACAACAAATCTTACCTAATCTAAAAGTTTGACCGTATTAGGGTTTGGGGGCCGTAGATCTAAAAGTCTCAGTTGCACCTCTTCTCCGTTGCAACTCTTCTTTGTCGATCTGTGGTGAACACATGTTCAAAGGAAATTACAACAATAGAATATTAAAAGGAAATAACCACAATCAACAATAAATCTTACCTTAGGGTTGTCGAGTGGTCGGAATGCCAACTTAACCGGACAACCACCATCAATAGCAGCCGAAGATAGCAAAAATCTCAAACCGATCTGGTGAAGATAGCTTCGTGCTTATGTATCTCCGCAAGAGAGAGAAAGAGAGAGACGAAGGCAGATAAGAATGAGATATGTGAAACCCTAATTTGTATCCGTGTTTTTTGTTTCTTTGTATTGCGCATTTCATGCTTGCAATATACATATTATATATATAATAAGACACAAATTCACTCACCTAAAACGAAAGAATTAGGGTTAACTATATGAACTAATGTGTGTGACTAATAGGCTTCCTTAACTAAGCATGCGTTCTTTTATATATTTTTCTTTAAAAATTGACTTGTTGTCGGAAAACTCTATTCTAAAACTTATAACCCTGGTCAAAACAGTCAAGATGCATATATTATACGTAAACCAAATTGATGCGACATGAACTTTGATATTGTTTGAAACTTTATATAAACCATGGAAGTTACTCCATCACTACAAGAAACTGGCATCTTTAGAGGCGACAGCTGTCGCCGCTATTGCCCAGCTTTGTCGCCGCTATTGCCCTTTACCGGCGACATGTCGCTGCTAAAGGGTTGTCGGTATTGATGGGTCTCTATTGCCCTGGTTGTCGCCGGTAAAGGTACTTGTCGCCGCTATTGACTTTTGACTTTTAGCGGTGACATGTAGTCGCTAAAGGGTTGTCGGTGTTAACAATGGTCGGTAAAGATTATAGGCAATAACGCCGCTAAAAGTCAATTTTTTTTAATACAGCAGCTTAATACCAGCTGCACCCAGCAAGTTTCCGGCCGAAAAACAGAATCTGCCAAATTCAAACAACGCAAACATACGCCATAAACATATACTAAAAGTAATATAGTTACAAACAATGTTTAAGTCCAACATTATCATCCGACAACGTTTAAATCCTACATTATCATCTTACGTTAAAAATAACAAGTCACTTGTTGGAATCATCCTCATATTCTCTATCGAATAAGTCATTGGAATCGTAGTCGTTTGTCTTTCCTTTTCCTTTTGAACCAAGATAGTTGTTAAGTTGGTTCAAAAAGGTCGAGGTTTGGAACAAGCTGTTAACAAATTCTTACAATAATAGATATCAAAACGTATATTAGCATATTAATTAACGCTACCAACATATATTTAACAAGGAAACATGTGTTCGTTTGTCATTTTATAAATTGCGTAGTTTACCTCAGAAAAGGGTTCTTGAGTCCGAGGTTGCGAAGACGAAAAGTTCGAGGACGTGTTCGAGGAAGGTTTAGGTCCCATCCCCCGGTACCATCCTCGCCGCTCTCCCAACGCTTCCTGATACGGGCCAATTGGAGGACCATCACCGCTCCATTCGTTTTTGTCCTGCTGTAAATTCCGCTGTATTTTACGAAGATGATTAAATATGTATATGTATATATATGTATTTGTCATAGAAAATTATACTTAAAAGAAATACATACATAATTTTGTTCAGCGACTGGATCAACCCAATTCCCCTGATTATCCGTGTAGGTTTTAGCGTACGCAGGTACCTAATCTATATCATGTTTAACATTAAACTTAGATTAGCCATTAAATAAACAAAAGCTTACACACACGCACACATACATAAAACATTACATTTTTATAGGCGGTGCTACCGTATGACGATGTCCCCCCGCGGAATGGGAATTGTTGTTTCCCGCATACTTGTTTGTTGGCCTCGCTTCTTTTCATATATTTTTGCTCCCGGAAACCTTCGATGGTTCTCAACCAGTTATCATAGGGCATATCCTCAAGATGGTATGGCCTTTCCCTCTCAATATCGTCGTAACCTCCTTCCCTCATAAATATTTTTTTAGCATCGTGCTTGCGGTAAGAGTACCGCTTCATAAGCACACTCCTAATACCACGCGTCAAGTTTTTCGCCTCTAAATCATGTTCCACTTCATCAAAGTTGAAATTTTCCTACGAATTAAATAAAAAGTTTAAAATATTATATATAAATTAAGTTTAGCGATTTCTCGGCCCTTTAACGGCGCGTTTGTAGCAGTTTAAAGGCCCATTTACGGCTGCAAATGCGTCGTTAAAGGGCTGCGATTTTGCTGCCGTTTAACGGCGCATTTGCAGCCGTAAAAGGGCCTTTAAACGGCTGCAAACGACAGCGATATCGCAGCCCTTTAATGGCGCGTTTACAGCCGTTTAAAGGCCCGTTTACGGCTGCAAACGCGCCATTAAACGGCAGCGATCTCGCAGCCGTTGAACGGCGCGTTTGCAGCCATAAACGGGCCTTTAAACGGCTGCAAACGAAGCTGAAAACGGCAGCGATATCGCAACCCTTTAACGGCACGTTTGCAGCCGTTTAAAGGCCCGTTTATGGCTGCAAATGCGCCGTTAAAGGGCTGCGATTTCGCTGCCGTTTAATGGCGCATTTGCAGCCGTAATGTAACACCCCGTGTTTTCACAAGTGAAAGTCAAGGTCAAAGTCAACGACCGATTTCGCGCGACTCGACTCGTAGAATTGTTTTTATTATATTTAGATTATGTGGAGTAAATGTTGTACATTACAATAATCGAGTCATGCTAACCGTATTTCAATCGACCTACGACTGTGAACGACAGGAAGTAACAATGCGATAAAGTTAATCAAGCTATGCTAATCAAATCGACATCAAATCGTAACTCGAGCTATGTATTTTACTTTTCAGTTATACGTGTGTGTGTGCCTTACGTGTTACCTGTGCATGTTTATTTTATGTTATGTTGTGGTAATCAAGCGAACTCAATCGAACCCGAAGTCTAACTCGAATGTAAACGAACCCGAACCCGAATCCCGAGTCGAACCATATAAGAAGTAGTTGGGACTGAAAGTAATTTAACTAGGAAACCCTATCGAATCGCTCGCAAATCGAGACCCAAGCAACATCGCACCGAACACCCCAAAGCAGGCGGCATCCGCATGGATGGCCAATCCGCACGGATTGCCAATCCGCACGGATTGCCAATCCGCACGGATTGCCAATCCGCACGGATGGCCTATCCGCGCGGGTAGCCCACCCGGGTGCGTGCCATGCACACGGCTCACCCTTTCCCTTTATGGCATCCTATAAATACACGGGTCACTCTCCACTTTTTCCACTTTTGGCAAGTGACGTCCGAACCGCACGCATTCTTCACTTTTTCCCAGATTTCTCTCAATCCAGGTAAGATCTTGCACTAATTCTTGTACATCCTTGATCACTACACAATTCTACACATTTCCATCTTTCAAATCTTCACTTTTAACCATGAAATCATCCGGATTTGAGCTATTCTCGGGTGACGTCATCAAGAAGTTCTTATGAACTTCAAGCTTGACCTCATTCCACCGAGAATGATTCGGATCTAAACGATTTCTACAAGATTTCACAATAACCTCACCTAGATCTAAACTTTTCTAAGGATAAAAGAGTTGAAGAAATAAACCTAAGTTCTCTCCTTCTTTTTCCCTTAGATTCGGTACGAATCTGATCGGTTCTAGTCTCTACTCGATAATAGTGATGCACTAGTTCCAGATCTGGAATCCTACCCACAGACAACTGATTTCGGGGTCAACCGGAATGACCGTTCTGAGTCGCCGACAGGCCGAGTTAGGGTGGTTCCTGACCGGTCTAGTCACGCGGGTGAGAATACAATTCCAAGTGGTTGCCACGTAATCAGAACGTCTCGATAAACGACAACAGAAACCAAGTGTAGACGAACGGAACAGCCAGACCAGTTGTCCGCACGAACAGGCTGTCCGCACGGACAAGCTGTCCACACGGACAGGCTGTGCGCACGGATTACCATCCGCACGCACAGGTCATCCGGACGAGTTGTCACCCGGACGAGCTACCCTTGGGACCCACTTTCCAAACAAGGTTTGAGTATCGACGAATGAGCGATCCGGACGGACGACCTCTGAATGGATTACTCTTCGGATCATGAGATACTAAGGCCTTAAAATGAAAATCAAACAATGTTCATCCGCACGGCCAAGCCATACGCACGGACAGGCTATCCGGACGGATTGTCTCTGCCCGCGCGCAAGGGCTGTCCGCACGGACTACCATACGCACGGATCGTCGTCCGCGCGACCGGCTTGAAAGGTAGAAACACTTAGGTGATTTCTAAATGCTACAACGAAAACTCCAAAGCACAAGCCATCATACACAAACACATCTTAGGAAGAAACAATCCACTTGGACGATTATCCACACAAACAACTTGTCCGTACGGATAGGTCATCCGCACGCACAACTGATCCGCACGGATTACCACCCGCACGGACAGCTCGCACGCACGGACGGCTTATCCGGATGGATCCCCGCCCGCACGTATCACCATCCGCACGCATCACCATCCGCACGGATAGGTCATGCGCACGGATGACATCTACTCACGGATAGCTGATCCGCACGATCAGCCATCCTCACCACTCTCACTTTGTACTGTTTTACGCGCCACTTATCGTTACGTTATCGAATCTATTCAGGTTAACCGTACTCGCTGTAAAGCGCTCCCTTCAATCCATATCGCTGTGAGTATACTCGAACCCTTTTTGCTTTAGCACTTTTGGGTGTTACATACGTTACAACTATTCAAACTACAACTATCACACTACTCAAGCTATTTTAACGCTAAACCATTAATGCATGTTATACGTGGCTTATGAATGCTTGTTTGTTATGTTTACACATGGAATGCTGTCTACCTGCCTTAGCAACGATAGTACTATAGTTTGGACTCAGCACCCGTTCACACGGGGGTTGTTAAGGATCTTTTACTTTCATGGATTACGGTGGTAATCATGTATTGCGAACTGCCTCGGGCAGTCAACCCGCAGTCATGGGTATCGATGGATCTATGTCGATAACTAACGTGCTTCATTTCACTATGTGTACGTGCTGGTTATGCGTAAACGAACTCGAACTCTATATGCTATTATCAAACTTGTATGCTCACCTTTACATTTTATGTATTGACATTATTTTAACGTATGTGACAGGTGCCTAGGTTGTTTATATGCTTCTCGGGCTGTGATGAAATCGAAGCTAGGAACTGGAGTCCTAGAAACCAACGAATAAATTAGTTATGTTTAAATCTGAGTTGTCGGAACAGAGTATTTGTTTTGATGTTATCTGTAATAACTTGTTTAACTATTTAAGATACGGTATGGGACGTATTGCTTTAATTGAATGGTAATGATAGTTGTTATGGAAACTTCTGGACAATCGGTTTCGCTCAGTGCCGCGCCCCGATGATTCCGCCATCGGTTGAGGTGTGACAGATTGGTATCAGAGCCATAACTATAGGGAATTAGGCAAGACTCGACCTAGTCCGGGTCGAAGTCTTAGAGACCTAGACTATAGTTAAGAACCAACAGACCAAGTCACGCGTATGCGTAAACTCGCCACTATCACTCACTCTATTCTATCACTGCACTCGAATTTTCATGTTGTGAACAGGTAATGAGGTCAAGAATAGGTGTGAAAACCGCAAACTCTTGACTAAAGTTGCCTAATCAGCTTGCGTTTTAGCTACAAACGAGGAGAATCATACCAAATCAGGAGTGAAATCCATATTTTGATGAATAACCTCCTCAATTTTTATCAAAAACGAGGACGGAAGTTGCAAGATATGGGTGAAACCCTAACCTTGACGACTCGTCCCGCTTTTATACAAAAACTTCCACCAAAGTTCGACGGACTCCAACGATCTAAAGACACAATATAACCAATGGGAATTGCGCCACCGCCCGAGAATCGAGGCAAAGGCATAGTCCTGGAGGTAATTGTGCAGGATCCTTGCGAATAGTCGAGCCACTTTGGTTAGTCGAAGTCTATTAGCCACAGACAATCTACATTCGATTTATCGATCTTTATGAAAGTTTTATGCATTTTCTGTTATTTGTTAACGTTTTGAGGTACTATTGAGTTCGACCCAACACTATTGCTTCTGCTAAAACACAAAACCCACACAACTCATCGCTAGCGAATCGACAATAGAGGCAGCCAGAATGTTTTGTACACTCGTATGTGCTTTGGTGATTAAGTTATATGTGTTCTTGCTATTATGCTTCCGTTTTTAGGAATAATGTGCTCTATGTGTTTATGTGATTTTGTGCAAATCTGTGATTTTGTGACTATGTGCGTTACATGGTACGTGTTACTGAGCTTTAGTAGTAGTAGGCGTGTGAGGTGAGATTCGAATACATGTGTTGAGTTCCATGGCGATGTCTATTGCAGACAATGTCGTCTGGATCCCGCCAAGAAAAGAAAGACAAACGTCTTGCTTCCATCGTCGCGAAAGCTGTAGCAAAGGCGGTGAGCGATGCCTATGAGAATGCCAGCAAATCATCCGAGGAATCGAGGACTGAAGGTCCTAGAGCTGTCGCAAGACCTTTCAGTTTCAAACAATTCAAGTCATGTGGGCTGAAAGAATTCACAGGCGAAGGAGGTCCTGCTGCACTATTCCACTGGTTTGACTCTATCGAGGTTACTCTGCGACAAAGTGGTTGCCCTGATGACCTTCGAACTCTGAATGCTACCGGCGTCTTTCAGTCCCGTGCTTTGGACTGGTGGACGGCCGAGAGGAACAAGAGAGGGAATGATGCAGCTTACGGTTTGTCGTGGGATGAGCTCAAGGAAGTCATGCTGGAGGAATTATGCCCTCCTCACAAGCGTCAAAAGCTTGAAGATGAATTCTGGCACATACAGCAGAAGGATGGAGACAATGCTGGTCTCACTGCTCGCTTCAAACAGCTCAGCATTATCTGTCCTGACCAGGTCAAGACTCCTGAGATGACCATCAAGAAGTACATCCGAGCCCTGCCCGACTGCGTCGCTGATTTCGTGCAAGCGGCTAAGACTGCCACGATCGAAGAGACCTATCTACTGGCCGCTGAAATCAATGACAAAAGGGTTAAGGCTGGGGTGTGGGATAAGACCTCAAAGCATCTGCATCAAGCTACCGCTACTGCACCAACTGCTGAACCTACCTCGTCAAGCAACAAGCGAAAGAACAAGAGAAAGAACAACTCCACCAACAAGAACTGTGCGATCACTGCTGCACCGATCCAAGCTGTACCTGCCCAACAGCGTCAAGTAGCGGCGCCTGTGGCCAATGCACCGCCTGCAAAGCGTGCATATACTGGGCCATATCCACTCTGCCCTACTTGCACCTATCATCACCCGACTGCTATTCAATGCCGCTTCTGTTCTCATTGCAACGTCTACGGCCACTTTACTGCCAACTGCCGTATTCGGCAAGCTCCTGCCAATCAAGCTCTACTCGCTGCCCCACAGGGTCAACAAGCTCCCCCGGCACCCGCAGTCAAAGCCAGAGCATGCTTTACGTGTGGCGACCCGAACCATTTCGCCAACATGTGACCGAACAGGGTAGTGAAACAAGAACCGCAACAGCAACCGCCACAGCAGCAGCAACAGCAGCAACAACAACAACAGGCAGCACGCGCTAGAACTTTCAATCTCAATGTGCGTCAAGCCTAGGCCGACAACAACGTGGTCAATGGTACGTTCCTTGTGAATGGTATTTATGCTTCATGTTTGTTTGATACTGGAGCCGATAATTGCTTTGTGTCACTCGAATTTGAGAAACTCCTTAGTCGTAAACGTTCTCGACTCTCCTCTGCATTCGATGTTAAAGTCGCTACCGGAAGAACCGTCGCTGTAAACTCTGTTATTCGTGATTGCACTCTCGAGCTCAACAATCACATCTTCTCAATCGATCTCATTCCAATGCAACTAGGAAGCTTTGATGTCATAGTAGGCATGGACTTTCTACGCGAAAACCATGCCGAAGTTGTGTGCTTCGATAAAATGATTCGTTTTTCGCTCGCAAACGGTGATTCATTGTGCATTTATGGTGATACTACTTCGAAGGGTCTTAAGCTTATGTCATGCCTACAAGCTAGCAAGTATCTCCGCAAGGAATACAGGGCTTTCTTGGCTAATGTCGTAGCAGCAGAGAAGGAAAAGAAAGAGAAGAAGGAAGTAAAAGACATTCCAGTGGTTCGAGAATTTCCTCAAGTTTTTCCAGAGGATCTCCCCGGACTACCTCCAAAACGAGATATTGATTTTCGCATCGATCTCATCCCTGGAGCTAATCCTATCGCCAGAGCTCCTTATCGACTCGCGCCGTCCGAAATGCGCGAACTCTCAACCCAACTCCAGGAATTACTTGAGAAAGGCTTTATTCGCCCGAGCACCTCTCCTTGGGGCGCACCAGTCCTTTTCGTTAAAAAGAAAGATGGGTCATTCCGGATGTGCATCGACTACCGGGAATTGAATAAATTGACTATCAAAAACCGATATCCTCTGCCACGAATCGATGATTTGTTTGATCAGCTACAAGGCGCTACGTGTTTCTCAAAGATCGATCTACGTTCAGGATATCATCAGCTGCGTATACAAGAGGAAGACGTACCCAAAACCGTGTTTCGCACTCGTTACGGCCATTACGAATTCGTTGTCATGCCTTTTGGCCTAACCAATGCACCAGCAGTTTTCATGGACCTGATGAATCGAGTGTGTAAACCATATCTCGACCGTTTCGTCATCGTGTTCATCGACGATGTCTTGATCTATTCCAAAACGAGAGCCGAACACGCGCAACATCTACGTTTGGTTCTCGAGTTACTCCAGGGGAACCAACTCTATGCCAAATTCTCCAAGTGCGAATTTTGGTTGGGGGAGGTTCAGTTTCTGGGTCACACCGTTAATAGTCAGGGCATCCACGTCGATCCTGCGAAGATTGAAGCTGTTAAGAGCTGGGTTACGCCTAAAAACCCGACTGAAGTCCGCTCCTTTCTCGGGCTAGCGGGCTATTATCGACGATTTATCGAAGGGTTCTCGAAGATTGCTGTACCACTCACTTCTCTCACTCATAAGGACCAGCCTTTTGTCTGGGGAACCAAACAAGAGTCTGCCTTTCGAACCCTCAAACACATGCTTTGCAATGCTCCTGTTCTCACACTACCCGACGGAAACGATAATTTCATTGTCTATTGTGACGCTTCCAACCTTGGTCTCGGTTGTGTCCTAATGCAACGGGACAAGGTCATAGCTTACGCATCTCGTCAGCTCAAAATCCATGAGAAGAACTATACAACCCACGATCTCGAGCTAGGTGCAGTTGTTTTTGCATTAAAGATTTGGCGACACTACCTGTACGGTACGAAGTGTACGATCTTCACCGATCATAAGAGCCTACAACATATCTTTAATCAGAGGGAACTAAATATGCGTCAACGCCGATGGGTAGAACTTCTCAACGATTACGACTGTGAGATCCGTTATCACCCAGGCAAAGCAAATGTTGTTGCCGACGCACTTAGCAGACGGAGCTATCTGCATAGCACTCGTAATGTTCAAGCCCAGCACAACCTCGAAGCTCTTATTCGCGACGCCCAGCATGCATGTTTCAACGAGCGCACTTTGAAGAAAGAAAGAATCTACCACGATGGAGCCCAACTTGTGAGCAAATCAAACGGGATATTCCACTTCTTAGACAAAATCTGGATTCCCAAGCGAACCAACCTGTGACAGATTATCATGGATGAAGCCCACAAATCCCGATACTCTATCCATCCCGGTGCTGACAAAATGTACCATGATCTTCGCTATAGATACTGGTGGCCGGGTATGAAACGGGATATAGCTCTCTACGTCGGGAAATGCCTAACTTGTGCTAGAATCAAGGCTGAACATCAAAGACCCTCTGGCTTGCTCGAACAACCACCAATCCCCACGTGGAAGTGGGAGAGCATAGCCATGGATTTCGTAACCAAGCTTCCAACCACGTCATCAGGTCACGACAGCATTTGGGTTGTTGTTGACCGTTTGACCAAATCAGCCCATTTTCTCCCTATACGAGAAGACTACAAGGTGGAACGATTGGCCCGAATCTACACCAACGAGATCATATGTAGACATGGGACGCCTCGTGATACCATCTCTGACCGTGACGCTCGGTTTACGTCGCGATTGTGGGAAACGTTTCAAATGGCACTCGGTACAACGCTTAATCTAAGTACCGCTTTCCACCCACAAACCGACGGTCAGACTGAAAGAACGATTCGTACTCTTGAAGACATGCTCCGCTCGTGTGTGTTAGATTTCGGTGGTAATTGGGATAAACACCTGCCGTTAGTCAAGTTCTCGTATAACAACAGCTATCAGGGCAGCATTCAGATGGCACCTTTCGAGGCCTTATACGGAAGAAGATGTCGATCGCCTATTGTGTGGCACGAGATCGGTCACTCGCAACTAACCGGTCCGGAGCTGCTACAAGAAACGACAGACAAAATTTTCCAAATTCGAGACAACCTAGCGAAAGCTCGGGATCGACAGAAAGTTCTCGCCGATAAAAAGCGCAAGCACCGTGAATATGGCGTTGGTGACTACGTACTCCTAAAGGTATCACCTTGGAAGGGTGTAGTCCGATTCGGCAAGAAGGGAAAACTCGCGCCTCGATATGTTGGACCTTTTAAGATTCTGGAAAGAATCGGAAAAGTCGCCTACAGACTCGAATTATCGGAAGAACTTAGCAATGTCCATCCGACTTTCCACGTGTCAAACCTCCGAAAGTGCATCGCCGACCACGATTTACATGTTCCTCTCGATGATCTACAAGTGAACGAAACATTACACTTCGTGGGTCACGCATTCCTATTGTAAAAGTACGAAATCATGGATCGCCAAACCAAAGAACTCAGGCGCTCACGCATTCCTATTGTAAAAGTCCGATGGGAAGGTAAACGAGGCGCAGAGTTCACTTGGGAACTCGAAAGCGACATGAAGGCAAAGTATCCACAGCTGTTTAACGAATGAGTGATGTCCGATTTAGAAAGGCAAGGTGGCATATTGGTAAATAAGGGCTAGAGAGAGAAAGTAGAGAGAAAAAGGAAAAACGTGATTCTCGGTTTTGTACACGTTATCGTAATCAATAGAATCACGGTTACTGTATGCGTTTAATTTAGCAATTTTCAGAGAAAAACGTGACAGAGATGAGAGATGAAGAACTTTAACAAATCTGAGCAATCGATCTCCTGCTCAGATACCACTTGTAGAATCGGTTTTGGCTTCGTTACAATAATCAAGGTTTTGAAAGAAGAAGAAAAAGATTTTGAAAATGAAAAATTGGAAATTGAAAAAGATTTCTCTCAATCGGCTTCGAATTGAAATCTAAAACTTTATAGGCTTTTAGATTAGATGTTTTCGCACATCATATCCAAAAATCAGCAATTTTCAACCGTGAAAACTCGATTAATGGACCGAACACAGGACCCTGACATGTGATCCACGGTTAGTTACAGCTTCCGGCTTAATTTCGGGACGAAATTTCCTAAACAAGGGGAGGCTGTAACACCCCGTGTTTTCACAAGTGAAAGTCAAAGTCAAGGTCAAAGTCAACGACCGATTTCGCGCGACTCGACTCGTAGAATTGTTTTTATTATATTTAGATTATGTGGAGTAAATGTTGTACATTACAATAATCGAGTCATGCTAACCGTATTTCAATCGACCTACGACTGTGAACGACAGGAAGTAACAATGCGATAAAGTTAATCAAGCTATGCTAATCAAATCGACATCAAATCGTAACTCGAGCTATGTATTTTACTTGTCAGTTATACGTGTGTGTGTGCCTTACGTGTTACCTGTGCATGTTTATTTTATGTTATGTTGTGGTAATCAAGCGAACTCAATCGAACCCGAAGTCTAACTCGAATGTAAACGAACCCGAACCCGAATCCCGAGTCGAACCATATAAGAAGTAGTTGGGACTGAAAGTAATTTGACTAGGAAACCCAATCGAATCGCTCGCAAATCGAGACCCAAGCAACATCGCACCGAACCCCCCAAAGCAGGCGGCATCCGCACGGATGGCCTATCCGCGCGGGTAGCCCACCCGGGTGCGTGCCATGCGCACGGCTCACCCTTTCCCTTTATGGCATCCTATAAATACACGGGTCACTCTCCACTTTTTCCACTTTTTGCAAGTGACGTCCGAACCGCACGCATTCTTCACTTTTTCCCAGATTTCTCTCAATCCAGGTAAGATCTTGCACTAATTCTTGTACATCCTTGATCACTACACAATTCTACACATTTCCATCTTTCAAATCTTCACTTTTAACCATGAAATCATCCGGATTTGAGCTATTCTCGGGTGACGTCATCAAGAAGTTCTTATGAACTTCAAGCTTGACCTCATTCCACCGAGAATGACTCGGATCTAAACGATTTCTACAAGATTTCACAATAACCTCACCTAGATCTAAACTTTTCTAAGAATAAAAGAGTTGAAGAAATAAACCTAAGTTCTCTCCTTCTTTTTCCCTTAGAATCGGTACGAATCTGACCGGTTCTAGTCTCTACTCGATAATAGTGATGCACTAGTTCCAGATCTGGAATCCCACCCACAGACAACTGATTTCGGGGTCAACCGGAATGACCGTTCTGAGTCGCCGACAGGCCGAGTTAGGGTGGTTCCTGACCGGTCTAGTCACGCGGGTGAGAATACAATTCCAAGTGGTTGCCACGTAATCAGAACGTCTCGATAAACGACAACAGAAACCAAGTGTAGACGAACGGAACAACCAGACCAGTTGTCCGCACGAACAGGTTGTCCGCACGGACAAGCTGTGCGCACGGACAGGCTGTGCGCACGGATTACCATCCGCACGCACAGGTCATCCGGACGAGTTGTCACCCGGACGAGCTACCATTGGGACCCACTTTCCAAACAAGGTTTGAGTATCGACGAATGAGCGATCCGGACGGACGACCTCTGAATGGATTACTCTTCGGATCATGAGATACTAAGGCCTTAAAATGAAAATCAAACAATGTTCATCCGCACGGCCAAGCCATACGCACGGACAGGCTATCCGGACGGATTGTCTCTGCCCGCGCGCAAGGGCTGTCCGCACGGACTACCATACGCACGGATCGTGTCCGCGCGACCGGCTTGAAAGGTAGAAACACTTAGGTGATTTCTAAATGCTACAACGAAAACTCCAAAGCACAAGCCATCATACACAAACACATCTTAGGAAGAAACAATCCACTTGGACGATTATCCACATAAACAACTTGTCCGTACGCAGAGGTCATCCGCACGCACAACTGATCCGCACGGATTACCACCCGCACGGACAGCTCGCACGCACGGACGGCTTATCCGGATGGATCCCCGCCCGCACGTATCACCATCCGCACGCATCACCATCCGCACGGATAGGTCATGCGCAAGGATGACATCTACTCACGGATAGCTGATCCGCACGATCAGCCATCCTCACCGCTCTCACTTTGTACTGTTTTATGCGCCACTTATCGTTACATTATCGAATCTATTCAGGCTAACCGTACTCGTTGTAAAGCGCTCCCTTCAATCCATATCGCTGTGAGTATACTCGAACCCTTTTTGCTTTAGCACTTTTGGGTGTTACATACGTTACAACTATTCAAACTACAACTATCACACTACTCAAGCTATTTTAACGCTAAACCATTAATGTATGTTATACGTGGCTTAGAAATGCTTGTTTGTTATGTTTACACATGGAATGCTGTCTACCTGCCTTAGCAACGATAGTACTATAGTTTGGACTCAGCACCCGTTCACACGGGGGTTGTTAAGGATCTTTTACTTGCATGGATTACGGTGGTAATCATGTATTGCGAACTGCCTCGGGCAGTCAACCCGCAGTCATGGGTATCGATGGATCTATGTCGATAACTAACGTGCTTCATTTCACTATGTGTACGTGCTGGTTATGCGTAAACGAACTCGAACTCTATGTGCTATTATCAAACTTGTATGCTCACCTTTACATTTTATGTATTGACATTATTTTAACGTATGTGACAGGTGCCTAGGTTGTTTATATGCTTCTCGGGCTGTGATGAAATCGAAGCTAGGAACTGGAGTCCTAGAAACCAACGAATAAATTAGTTATGTTTAAATCTGAGTTGTCGGAACAGAGTATTTGTTTTGATGTTATATGTAATAACTTGTTTAACTATTTAAGATACGGTATGGGACGTATTGCTTTAATTGAATGGTAATGATAGTTGTTATGGAAACTTCTGGACAATCGGTTTCGCTCAGTGCCGCGCCCCGATGATTCCGCCATCGGTTGGGGTGTGACACGTAGAGGGCCTTTAAACGGTTTCAATCGCGCCGTTAAAGGGCTGCGATATCGCTGCCGTCTACGACTGCGTTTGCAGCCGTTTAAAGGCGTGTTTGCAGCCGTAAACGGGCCTTTAAACGGCTGCAAACGCAGCCGCAAATGGCAGCGATTTCGCAGCCCTTTAACGGCGCGTTTGCAGCCGTTTAAAGGCATGTTTACGGGTTCATTTTTTAAGCTAGTATTTGCTTTGGTTTCTTGGTTCATTGATCAAGATTATATACATGTTCAAGCAAAAAAAAACAAATATTCTTCATTTCTTAACGCCTTATTTTTCACGTTCCCCTTCGAAAACAGGGGAGGAATTTAAGTTTTTCTCGTGTTATTGGATTAAAAATAGAGCGAATTTATGCAATTTGTCTTGGTTAATTAGACCGGTGTTTTTCTCGTTTCTTTATGTATCTTGTACTTATTTATCTAGCATCGTGCTAGTCGTATTATATTATATATTATAATATAATATAATACAATACAGTCGCCCTAAAAGTGTACCATGCAGCAGCTTATTTGATATGGTGACAGTAAGATGTGGACAGTGCACCAATCTGTGGTCTGTGAATATGGGCACGGCTGCTACCTTTCACCAGTCTCTCTCAAATTCCAATCCCACCTCCCAAGATCATTCAACTTCTCCTCACCATAATCAGGTGACTTTATGTTATTGTACTCTAGTTTAGATCAATTTCATATATAATAATAATCAAAACTGTCTCTTTCAAGATGTTAAGCTCAATTCAAAATTAGCACCAATGTTATTAATTTGTAGTGTCTTTTTATGAAGTAAATTGAAACAGTTAAACTTACTTCTTATTGTTAAAGAATATAAGGAAAAATGAACTAGCTTAAGGAAAAATGAACCAAGAAACCAAAGCAAACACTACAAGAAAAAAGAGCATTAGGGGCGACATCTTTAGGGGCGACACATAAAAAGTCGCCCCTAAAGGACCAATCCGTGTTTTAGCTTCGGGCAACAAGTCATGGCCATAGATTAGGTAAATAATCCAATGGCTAATAATATTTTTCCCCAAGTCGCCCCTAATTGTGAGTTAAAACCCTTGGCGGGCTTGTTTCCCCCCATCAGACAACACTTCCCCCTTTCCCCTCCAAACCCTACCAGCCACGCACAACACTTCCCCCTTCCCCCTCCAAACCCTACCTGCCACGCCACCAGTAGGAAGAATGCCGCCCTTCACGCTACTAGCAGCCTCTTGTGCCATCAAATTCTCAGCCTTTTGAAGCAATGTGCTGTTCAAATCGCAAGCTTTCTGTGTGGGTTATGTAGGTAAGAACCCTAATCGCTTTAATCCTTAAGATTGATGTTCAAATCACAATTATTTAGTGTTGTTTGATGTTCAAATCGTATCTGTGTGTTCTGTTGTTAAAATCACATGTGTTTAAATTAAAGTCTTAGCACTTATGTGAATATAATAAAATGTCAATTAATTAACGAAATGAATTTTATATAGCCTTGTTTATATGAAAATAAAAAAATGATTGAATGATGCGTAAGATTTTATGAGTAGTTAACTATTTTGGTCAATTTGCAATGATTAATTAAATTGGCCTATCAATTATTAGGGGGGGATATTTTTTTATTTCAACTAGAATGTTGCAAGAGTTCCGTTTCGATCGGTTTTTCCAGATCGTTTTCGATCTTTTCAGTTTTTTTTTTCGTTTTGATTGTTTCGTTTCGGTCCAGCTCTTCTGAGTATATTAGTTTGTCCCGGGTGTCATAAGTCTGTTCCAGGTGTGCTGTACGGTCCTATTATGTTATCCAGGGTCCGAGTTTCTGCTGCTGTCCGGTTATTATTTACTTTCTGGGTCCATTATTCTGCTACGAAGTTAACGGGGCTGCTGTATTTTTGTTTCGGGTGTGTGTTTCAGCTCCAGCTTTGTGAATTATTCCAGTTCCGGGGTTTCGTCAAAGGTCGTGCTGCTTTATTCCGATGTCATTTTTTAAGTTGTGGGCTATGTATTAAATCTGGTTGCTGCTGTTTTAATTCAAGTGTTTCGGGTCTTAGTGTTTCGGCCCAGACGTCCATTTTGGCTACCATGATCTGTTCAAGCCCTCTTTGGGCCCATCTGATTGATGTTCGGCGCAAGTCGCTTGTTAGTGTTGCTCCGGGTTTGAGGTGGCGGCCCAAGTTTGATTTATGGGCTTCCGGGTTCATTTGTTTTGTTACAAAGTGGGTGTGCGACTCTAAAGATCTGGGGTGTGAAGCCCATCTTATTTGGGTGGAGTGGCGTCCGTTTTGGTTGGGTTTCGTGGGCCAGCATTGTTTAGGCCCATCTCACAAGTCCAGAAACAGAGCTAATGGGCTGTTGCCCTGCTCTGCTGTTGCTGCTGTCGTCTAGGCCCAGGCCCTTTGTATTCCCCTGGCCAGCAGGCCCAACACGTTCAAACGGTGGAGAAGGCCTAAGCTTAATACCAAATGTTGTGTAAATGAAGGCCCTCATGGTGTTATTTTTGTTTCCAGCTGTAGTATATTTTGCGTATTTGCTCATGTTGTGGTTGGGAAAGATATAATTCCTACTAGTTTTTTAAAAATTAGTAGGTGTTGTATGTTTTGTTTTATACGATCTCCAAATCATGTTTTGGTGACTCGTAGATAGGTTGGCGGCGGCATGCCCCTTTAAACATTTAACTTATTTTTCTTCATTTATAAAAGTTTTCCGGGCAAAAGCTCTATCATTTTGTTCGATGTACCTTCGAGATGTTCAAACAAAGTTCAATCGCCCGGATAGAAACGAGGATGTTGTTGTCGAAAAAAGAAAGATGTGGGTGTTTGAGTCTAAATGTCGTCCGGCTAGTGCAATAAAGATCAAATTTCTTTCTCCAATCGAAAAACTCAATTTAGAATGGTTTGTTCTTGATAACTGTCAAGAAGTCAAGGAATATGTGAAGTAAGTGTTCCTATCTTTGACTTTTCATTATTTGTTATGTATTTTCTCATTCTTTACCTTTTGTATACTTTTGTCTTTGTTGTAGTGAATTCAAATCTAAACATCCCCTAGAAGACGTTAAAACCAAATTTCATAAGTGGTTTCTCGAGAAGGTAATATATATGTAACACACATTACTATATATTCGTTAGGTAACACATATATAACACTCATTACTCTGTTTCTTAGGTGTATTCCATGAAAATACAAAATTCTTCAGAATTCCACTCAGAGCTATATGCTCTTTCAATGGGTGCGGATGTAGAGGCCGCTACTTACAGTGCTTGCATAGTCAACGGTGTTAGGTTTATGGTACTTCTTCGTGACAAACGACGCACAATGCAAAACTCTGGGGTTTCAACACAGGGAGAGCATGGTGAGAAATATTATGGGTTAGTATAAGAGATTATTGAGTTGTTTTATGCAAATGGGTATTCAACTGTCCTATTTCGATGCAAGTGGTTTGATACTCGCAGGGGCGTCACATATGACAATAATATTACCAGTATCAACACAGAACACGAATTGTGCAAAGAGGATCAACTCATATTTGCTTCGCAAGCGAAACAAGTGTTCTACGTCCGAGAACCTTCTCGAGGAAACCAAATCAATAACCATCGGTGGGTAGTCGAGGATGTTAATCATCGAAAAATTTGAGATCTACCTGCACTAAACGATGGTCATGTTGAGAATGTCCAAAATGTTGACAATGACCTAGCTGAAGATCTTGACATCGTTCACAACAACTCTTCATCTAATAGTGTACTTTTCATCGACTTTCGCCAATACTTTTAGAACATGTCTGCTCATGTTACCTAGGGCGAGTCTGCAATTGAAGTTAACCCGCCAACGGTTATCGATGATGAAGTATCTGAAGTCGAGACAGATTATGACGAGCTTGATCCTGATTATCTCACGGAGGGGTCTGATGAGTCAGACACTTCCGAGGGAAAGTTTGATTAAAAGAAGAGTTGTAATTTCTATATGTATCTGATTATAAGAAACCTTGTGTGTACTTCCATGTTGCTAGAAAACCTCATTCATATATGTATGAGTTAATTACACAAATAGTCCCTGTGGTTTTAGGTAACTTTTAGTTTTGTACCAAGTTTAGGTGTTAACACTAACAGACGTTAAATTTTATGTTAAATTTTGCACAGTTCAGCGGGTTATCGACACGGAAAACGGCTGAAGCGGTGGCGACGGTTTAGGTCATCCTGGAAGAACTGGGAAAATAGTTGTGTTGTAAAAGTTTAACTCTTCATTTAATTTTATCTTCTTAAATAGTTTTATCTATATACAGAAATGGCGAGTGTCATGCCAAGAAGCCATGGTGGCTATGGTGCCGAGGATCCACCACCTCCTAGTGGTTTTGGGTGGGGCCAGCATGTGGAGGATCGTAAGTCTTATTAAAGTTTATTTATTTACTATTTTTATTCAATTTTATAAATATGTATTGTGACTAATAATTTTTATCTATATTTGTAGTTCTCCCAGCCAAGAGAAAAAGGGGTAAGGCTAAAAACAAAGGACTTAGACATGCGATTGCTTTAAACAAGGGCCGGTTTCTCTTCCATTTGATACAGAAGTCACTTATCTCCCAATTGGTATCCCTAATGATTGGTTCACTCGCGAAGTGGGGCGTTATATGTTTGGCCACTTTGCATTCGATAAGAGTTCTTACAACTACGTTTCTGATGCTGAAAAGAATGCCATGGAGGTGCATTTAAGGGTAAAAATATTATTTAAGTATATTTCTATGTTCTTTGTTCATGATTCGTTTTCAACTTAACTAACTTATTTTGTTTAATTCCTAGCGGCGTTTCAATTTTACTGAAATTGAGAAGCATCCTAAATGTAGAAAATTGATGGATGGCCTTAATGCGGTATACATGAAGCGTTATAGAAGCCGAAAAGCCAAAGCAAAAGAAGAATTTTTAGCAAACGGAGGGGAAACTGATGTAGCGAGAGCAAGGGGCAACATCCCCAAGGGTATGAGTGAAGAGAATTGGAATAAAACCGTAGACTATTTCTTGACCAAAGAACATAAGGATCGGTCATGTGCCAACAAATCAAATTGTCAAAATCAACTTTACACAACCCGTGGGGGATCGTCGACATATAGTAGTTTTTGTTTCAAAAAAGTAATGCTTTATATATATATATATATATATTCACTATTTTTACGTATAAGTGTTTGTTTAAAGTAGTCTAATTTTTAATGTTAAATAGGATAAGACCAGACTCGAAGCGTTTAAAAATGGTCATACTCTTAAAGATGGAAGGTTTGCCAGCGAGCTAGAGGAGCAAAAATACGTAAGTATCTTATTTAAAGTATAATTTTTATATATATTTATATTAATCTATCGCTGTTGTAAAACACAGGAAGAATTACAAGCAGAGTTTGAGTCCCAAAGTGAACCCAACATAGAAGACGAATTTGGAGAAGGTAGTTCGTCACAAGTGAATGAAGTTCAAGTATTTGAAAAGGTGTTTGGTGCTCGGCGCAGGCATTATATTGGTACGGGGCGTAAACCTTCATTATCTAGATTCGCACCACCGAGTTGCGTTGGTCCTCATGAGAAGGAGCAAACACCTCCAGCACTTACAGAGGTAAAGTTGGACCAACTTTAATATGTTAAATGTTGGATGTCTTAAGTGTGTTACAGTCGTCCCTTTCATAACCCTAGGTGTCCCATCTTCTTAATATGCCTGATAGATCTCTGTTTTATGCTTTTATTCTTTGTACATTTGGTTGTTTATACTGCTAGTGATTAACTAGGGGATCCGATTTGGTAAAATTTGGGTTTTTGTGTTTGTATTTGCTGGATCTTTGTTTCATGCTTTTGATAATGTTAATTAGGGTTTTATCTGCTTAGTTTGAACTCTTGTTTGATTATGTTTCAGGTTAATTTAGATGTAGAATGAATTGTTGCTTTGGTTTTAATATTATTAGGATTTTTGTATGCATTGCAAAGAAAAGATTTTTTACAAGTTTTTTGAAGTTGAAAGAGGTGGATACCTATTGTGAAATAAGGTTATCTTGTTCAGACTAGTAAAGAGGTAGGTGGATACTATTTGAGGTTAATGATGTGACTGAAAGTTAGATAACTAGTTACTGGGATCATAGTTAGTAAAGGCGCTACACTCAAGGCTATTTGAGGTTAATGATGTGACTGAAAGTTAGATAACTAGTTACTGGGATCATAGTTATTAAAGGCGCTACCCTCAAGGCGCATAGGCCTCGCCTGGGGCCTAGGCACAAAACGCTAGAAAAGCTAGGGCGTAAGAAAAAAAAGCGCGCTATGAAATAAATTAAAAAAACCTATTATATAATGTTTAATATCATCTATTTAGTACCGATTTGGTTAAAAGTTGGATGTCTTAAGTATGTTATAGTGGGCTCGGGTTTAATGACCCATTTGGTTAATGTTGTGCTTGGAAATATGTAGTTTGTTTGAACTTATAATCTATATCTTATTTTGTAGGATTTCCTTGATGGTTTGTTTGAAAACGAAAGTTTTTTAGAACGCCTCTCAAAATTCATGAACTCTAAGAAGGCTTCAAAGAATGGCAATGAAGACAACTTGGATGAGGATCAAGAATGATGAAAAAAAGAAACTTGATGTTTATTATGTTTTATTTTAGACTTATAACTTAACTAGACAAAGAAACGTGAAACGTGACGTTATTATGGCTTATTTTTTATTTGATATTGGTTTTACGTTTGGGTTAGAATTGCTGGGTATGTCTGGAAAAGATCAGCTGGTTTTGGTATTTGAAAAAACGGCAAAAATATAGAAAACAAAAAAAAATCTAGTTTTTCCAGGATTGGACTTTTAGAGGCAACAAAAGTCGTCCCTAAATGTATAAGCACGAGGTCATATGCTGATGTCATCAATGAACTTTTAGGGTCGACAATTGTCGCCCCTAAAGATCCAACACCGTTATCGACAACAATTGTCGTCCCCAAAGGTCAATAGTGACGAGGCATTAGGGTCGACATTTTAGCAGCGACATGTCGCCCCTAATACCTTTAGAGGCGATTTTCTATATCAATAGGGGTGACAATTGTCGCCCCTAAATCTATGATTTCTTGTAGTGAAATACTAGCTTAAGAAATGAAGAATATTTGTTTTTTTTTTTTTTTGCTTGAACATGTATATAATCTTGATCAATGAACCAAGAAACCAAAGCAAATACTAGCATAAAAAATGAACCCGTAAACATGCCTTTAAAAGGCTGCAAACGCGCCATTAAAGGACTACAAAATCGCCGCCGTTTGCAGCTGCGTTTGCAACCGTTAAAGGGCTGCGATTTCGCTGACGTTTAACGGCGCATTTGCAGCCGTAAAAGGGCCTTTAAACGGCTACAAACGCAGCCACAAACGGCTTTAACCGACTGCAAACACAGCCGCAAACGGCAGCGATTTCGCAGCCGTTTAACGTCGCGTTTGCAGCCGTAAACGGGCCTTTAAATGGCTGTGAAATCGCTTAGGCACATGTACGGTAATGGCGCATTTGCATGTGCTTAAATATTTGATAAAATTTTATGCATATAGCTTATTTACCCGTAAGTGGTTCATGATGGCTTCCCTGTGCGGTGGTGAAACGTTATCCCATCCCATTTTATCGAATGGGATGGTCCGCCACATATACAAACCGGCCTCCCTTGAAAACAAATTTCTTGCTGTACCAACGGGGATATGTGTGACCTGTCTGTCAAATGTAAGCGATACAGCCCTCCCCCCCCCCCCCTCCCCCGCTTTTACCAATGTCGTAGTTTTTCATTTTTTGCTTTCCCCCTAACCCTCTTCGGGGGAACCGCTGCAATTAAAACAAAAATAATTAGTAACAACATTTATCATATATCAAATATAAGGACTAAAAAATAATTTAGTAAAAGACTTACCATCCGTCTCATGTGCGTCTCTCAAAAACCCACCAGGAGGCGGTGGATCACCAGCGCCGTCACCCCCATGTCCCCATGGGTCCACATCCGCCATCAGATATGCAAATATAAGCAATATCGAAAACATTATCCCTAAAAAGTTACACCTACATTATGATTATGATATATGGCTAAAACATTATTTTTCAGTTTACATATTACTTTTAATTACAAATTCCACTAGTATCTGGGTTATACAATATCGAACTTAACCAACAAACTATTTCGACTATATCATATGTGATCGTAGGATTAATCGGTTCATTTACCGGTCACGGGTCGGCACAATATCGGGTCATGGGTCCGACATATGATTCCAGGTCATCAAACGGGCAGTAGACTCGGTGTTGGTCAAATATATTCGTTGCAAGTTTTTAGCACACGTGATCGAAAATAGGGCTGCAGTTTGTTGCTGATTTCATGGAGATGTGGAGCTTCTTTTAATAATTTGGGTGCACATGCATTTTACTTGTTTTTTATTATAAATAGGATTGATATAGTTCATTTTTTTTACCCTTTCTACATACATTTTTCACAAAAAAATTGTGCATGTTGTGTGATTAGTGGGGCCTCAACCAACAGAGTGTACCAAAATCATATTGAAACTTTGCTTGTTTTATATAACTAGTTGTTTACCATGCGCGCGTGTTGCGGCGCGCCAAACCAAATCGTTCTATAAGAATGACAAAGCATGTCAAATAACAAAAAGTAGCTCGAACTAAAACGTAACGTATTTTCGGTACCGGTTCGGCACCGGTATTCACCGATTTTTACCCTCAAATACCGGTACTGTACCAGTACCAACCGGTACCGAACCGTACCGTACCAGGTATATTCGGTACCGGTACATACTTTTGGGGATTTCGGTAACGGTATTTTCGGTACCGATTGGTACCGAGCTCATAAAATCCTGTCGCAACGTAGCAATGCAAGTAATTGCACAGTTTAGATTACCTTTTATACACACAGTAAGTAAACTGACCGACATCATTCTTCAAACGATTCGAGATAAACGATGCGTAACCAGTCATATCCGGCATCGTGGAGTGCATTAAAAAGGGAACAATTGGACGATTGCATGCTGGGCTAGGTGTTTGTTGGAATGCCCACGGATTGTTCGGGTCAAAACCACGATTATGAGGATTCATTTTTCGTATTGTGGTTTGATGAGAATTTTTTTTTAAAATAAGATAGAGATCATTATAGAATAGGTGGAGTAGTTGTGGTAAAAAATGAATAGAAGTGTGAGTATTTATAGTGAATAGATAATTTTTTTTAAACACATAGCCGTTGGCCAACGGCTAGCCCAAACAGCTACTTGTCTTGGCTAATGAGATCCCGCCATGTCATCTTGATAGCCCCGCCCAACGCCCGGGTTGAAACCCCCGCCCAAGGGGCCACGCCGAAACCCAAGCCCACCCGGGGTGGTGACTTGGGCGTTTGTACCCAACCCACGCCACAACCCCCGCCCCATACCCCATATTCTAATATTTCCTAGATCATTTTTTTAAACACATAGCCGTTGGCCAACGGCTAGCCCAAACGACTACTTGTCTTGGCCAATGAGATCCCGCCATGTCATCTTGATAGCCCCGCCCAACGCCCGGGCTGAAACCCCCGCCCAAGAGGCCACGCCGAAACCCAAGCCCACCCGGGGTGGTGACTTGGGCGTTTGTACCCAACCCACGCCACAACCCCCGCCCCATACCCCATATTCTAATATTTCCTAGATCTATTTTTTTAACACATAGCGGTTGGCAAACGGCTACTTGTCTTGGCCAATGAGATCCCGCCATGTCATCTTGATAGCCCCGCCCAACGCCTTGGCTGAAACCCCCGCCCAAAGGGCCACGCCGAAACCCAAGCCCACCCAGGGTGGTGACTTGGGCGTTTGTACCCAACCCACGTCACAACCCCCACCCCATACCCCATATTCTTATATTTCCTAGATCACTATTGATTTAGTTTGTTTTAATTAATATAGGTTCAAATCACTATTCATTTGTTTTAATTAATATATGTTGAAATCACTATTCATTTAATTAATATATATTGAAATCACTATTCATTCAGTTTGTTTTCTATTAGTATATAATATAATGGGTGAACATAGTCGATAATTTGAACCAAAATATACTGAAGTTGACACCTATTATCACAGACCATAAATTCCACTAGTATCTGATTTATACAATATCGAACTTAACCAACCAACTATTTCGACTATATCATATGTCAACTATACCAAATACACCTACATTATACATTTGACATACAAACATTCATCCTTACATACATATTTACATATCTAAACAAAAAATTATACAATTTCTAAACTTTAAAAAAAATACATATAAAACTAACCGTTTTTTTTTTCAAGTTTCAAGGAGACGAAGACCACGGTGACGAGGTGGTGCCGGAGAAGTGATGGTGGTGACCAGAGAAGAGATGGTAGTGATCCGATTTTTCTTCCACAAACACAAAAATACACAAAAATCACCAAAAATTAAAGCCTATAACATGCATATAACAAAATAGAGAAGAAATTTAACAAAATGAAAGTTAAACTAACCGATTTTGGCAACAAAAAAAAAAGAACAGTTTCTACGGCAGTAGAGGGAAGAGTTTTGGGGGGAAAGTGAAGAAGGAGGGAGGAAACGGCGCTGTATAGTCTGTAACGTACAGACTTTTACCGGCAACGTGTTATCGCCGCTATTGATGTATTTGTCGCCGCTATTAGGATAACCAGGGTTAACCAGGATAAAATATGTGTGGCTGGGGATTAATGTGGGTCACATACTTTTAGCGGAGACGAGTTGTCGCCGCTAATGACCTTGTGTTGTCGCCGCTAACGCCTTTTAAATCCCCAACCGTTAGATCAGGATAAACATCAACGGTTGGGGTTTGGTTTCAGACTCTGGGACGCGGATCGACCAATAGCGGCGACATTTGGCATGTCGCCGCTAATGGTGGCGCCGCTATAAGTGGTTATTTCTTGTAGTGCATCTCTCAAGGTCCCAACATGGAAATCTTTGAAATATTCTGAACCATTTATGAACATCACAACAAAATAGATTAAAACATTTATGAATCCTACGTAAATAAGGAGCTGTGTGACAGTTACAAAATGGGAGTTCGATAACGATATACAAACAAAAACCAATCCCGATAAAAAGGCAGAACAGGTGCTACACGTGTCAAACATTGTGTTGATGATGCTTGTAATCCATGGATCATCACTTGTTGAAAACCAATGTTTTCTCGAGAAAAGTTAAAACAGCAACCACTTGGATATCCACTTATATTTCTCTCTTTCTATTTATTTAAAAATGCGGTTTTTGACTGTGGGGATGATCGATCGCCAGGCCCGGATGGTTTCAACTTCAGATTTATTAAACACTTTTGGGATATATTCAAAGAAGATTTTGCTAGAATCTTTGCTTGGTTCTACGAACACGGTGTGATCAACGACGGATGCGGGGCATCGTTTATTGCCCTAATCGCTAAAATTCCCGATCCGGTTTCTTTAAACAACTATAGACCGATTAATTTGGTCGGGGTGATTAGCAAGGTCATCTCTAAGGTTATGGCTAATAGGATGAGGTTGGTTATGGAGAGCGTCATTTCGGATTCCCAGTCAGCATTTCTTAAAGAAAGATTCATCCTGGACGGTCCTCTTATTATCAATGAGCTCATTTCTTGGATCAAAAAGAGTAAATTGAAGGCGTATTTTCTGAAAATTGACTTTGAAAAGGCATACGACAATGTCAACTGGAACTTTGTCATCAGTATCCTTTCTCAAATGGGTTTTCCAGATTTATGGTGTAAATGGGTCATGGGGATTTTAAAATCGGCTTCTTCGTCTGTGCTCGTTAACGGAGCTCCTACTTTCCTGTTTAGATGCGAGAAAGGTATGCTCCAAGGAGATCCGCTGTCGCCGTTTCTTTTCTTAGTGGTTATGGAGGCCCTTTTGAGTATGTTTTTTAGTGCAAGGAATGCAGAGTTGATTAAAGGCCTCGCTACTCCTTATAACGGGCCGGTTATTACGCATCTCTTGTATGCTGACGATTCAATTGTGATGGGTGAATGGTCAAAGCCCGAAGTGGTGAATGTAGTTAGAGTTCTGCGTTGTTTCTACATTTGCTCGGGTCTAAAAAT
The DNA here is from genome assembly GCA_030545235.1 of Helianthus tuberosus. Lineage (NCBI taxonomy): Eukaryota > Viridiplantae > Streptophyta > Magnoliopsida > Asterales > Asteraceae > Helianthus > Helianthus tuberosus. Next base: position 34,821 of record JARYGA010059790.1, read on the forward strand.
TAACATTGAAAAATCAAATTTATATGGCATTGGGGTGGGTCAGGAGGATATCTTAGATATGGCTAGAGAGGTGGGTTGTAAATCGGACGCCCTCCCGTTCAAATATCTTGGCATCAAAGTGGGAGCGAATATGAACAGAATTAACAATTGGCAGCCTGTGTATGATATATTTCATAGTCGTTTGGCTAAATGGAAATCGAACTTATTATCTATTGGTGGAAGGGTAGTTATTATTAAATCTGTCTTGGAGAGCTTACCTTGTTATTATTTTTCTTTATACAAAGCCCCTAAGAAGGTTCTTTCCGATTTGGAATCATTGATCAAAAAGTTCTTATGGGGAGGTTCTGTAGAAGAAAGGAAGACTCATTGGGTCGCTTGGGACCGGGTAACGATTCGTAAAAAGGATGGAGGTTTGGGCCTTAATAAATTATCGGAAGTGAACATTTCGCTTTTATCTAAATGGGGTTGGCGTTTCAAAACCGAAGTTAACGGGTATTGGAGAAAAATCATTAACGCTTAACACTCTAACCGCTTTGGCTGGGAAGGATTTCCGATAATGAAGTCTCGGAGAGGAGTATGGAGTAATATAGTCAAAGTTCTGATTCACAGCAAAATCGGAGGTAATGTTATTAGGAACTACATCAAGGGAGTCGTTGGGAACGGAGAAAAAATTCTTTTTTGGTTGGATGCGTGGATCATCGACGAACCGCTGAAGTTGAAATTCCCTGTTTTATTCAGATTAGAGGCTGAGAAAAAATGTAGTGTGGCGGACAGAGTCTTAAGATCGGGTTCAGGGTCGGTTTTCGATTGGCGTTGGAAATCGGCCTTGTCTGATATTCAGTTATCGGAACTGCAGCATCTTTGTGATCTTTTAGCTTCGGTTCAGACGGTAGACAAACAAGATAAGTGGAGGTGGTCTCCTCAAAGTGAAGGAATTTTTTCGGTCAAATCGGTGAAACAGTTGTGTTATTCGGAAAGGCCCGTGAGTCAATTTTTCGTAATGAACTGGAGTGATTGGGTTCCCGACAAATGTAATATTCATATGTGGAGAGCGGAGATGGAAAGAATCCCGACCAAGGTCGCGTTAAGGGCGAGAAATATTCTTCAAGGAGATCCGATATGCCCCCTGTGTTCAGCTGCTGAGGAGACTGCTGAACATCTTTTTTCAGCATGTTATGTTTCTGCTATTGTTTGGAATTCGGTCAGTGAGTGGTGTAGGATTCCAGCAATTTATGCTTTCTCAATTAAAGACCTCCTTTGCTTTCATAATAACATTTCGGCATCGAACAAGAAGAGGGAGGTGGTGCAAGGTCTGATTATCATATCGTGCTGGAGCATTTGGCGCGCTAGGAACAATCTGATTTTTGCTAATAGTCCAGTTAGGATCGATAGGATCATTAGCGAAATAAAGGCGTTAGGATATCTATGGTTTTCTAATAGATCTAAGCATAAAGGGATTTCTTGGGAGGAGTGGGTCTCCTTTGTAAATATGTAATCGGTTTGTGTTTTTTGGTCGGCCCGATTTGGGTCGGCTGGTTGTGAATGAAGTTTACTTTTCAAAAAAAAAAATCCTTATTATTTATTTATTTATTTATTTATTATTTATTTTGAACACATGAAGCCAAACAGCAACCACTTGCTTACCACTTATCATTCTATCCAATAATCCACCACAAACACTCTTACTGCTGTCACGCGCATACAAAAAAGTATATATACTTCACCGTTTAGATATTTCACACTTAAAGCTAAACCAAAACAATTCACTCACAACTAGCAACCACTTGCTTATCCACTTATCATTCTATCCTTCTACATCGTTTAGATATTTCACACTTAAAACTAAACCTCTTCAGCTTCCGAATGTAGCAGCAGCACCGGAGAACTAATGCTGTCTTCGTGAACCCCGAAGAAGAGAGGCGGAAGGAAGAAGTTCAAGGAGACTCGACACCCGGTTTACCGAGGACTGAGGAGAAGAAATCCCGGCAAGTGGGTGTGTGAAGTGAGAGAACCAAATAATCAATCAAGAGTGTGGCTGGGGACATATCCGACAGCAGAAATGGCGGCCCAGGCACACGATGTGGCGGTTTTGGCCATGAGTGGGCGGTCGGCTTGTTTAAATTTTGCTGACTCAGTTTGGCGGCTGCATGTACCGGAGGTAAAGGATATACAAAAGGCAGCGGCTGAGGCTGCAGAGGCGTTTAGGCAGACGGAAGACGGAAGACGCCATGGAGTTGTTTAGACAGACGGAGGATGCGGTGGGAACGAATGAATTGCCTGAAGTGGTGGTCTACGCCGATGAGGAGGAGATGTTTGGAACGCCTGGATATATTGCTAGCATGGCTGAGGGACTCATGGTACCGCCACCTCAGATGGTGGGGTATGGTAATTTTGTGGATGATGATGATTTTTGTGTTGACATGTCTTTATGGAGTTTTTATGGTTTTATGTAGTTTCTCTTAGTAAGATTTTTATGGGGATGCTTAAACGTTTTTGTATATAAGCCAATCAAGTATATATATATATATATATATATATATATATATATATATATATAGGGGGAGGTTCATTTGAGAAGAAAATTAAATTGAGAACAAAAAGAATAAAGGGTACAATTGTAAAACATTAAATAGTTTTTCTCTTATCTCATTTATTATTATTTTGACTAATTAATTAGTCATAAAGAGTATCATCCTACACACTAAAATTTTTGCCTAGACACATCAAAATTTATCCTACACATTTTTGAAAATTTATCCTACACATACTGAAATTTATCCTACACAACTCATAATTCATCCTACACACCTCATAATTTATCCTACACTTTAAATTAATTTTTATCTTCTTTGAAAAAATATATATTTTTTTAAAATAAGCTACAAATTTAATTTAGTTAGCTATTAAAAAGGAAGACTAACAATTAATGATCTATCTAATTTTACCAATATACCCTTACACCCATATTAAATACAAAAATTAAATGAAGTAAAATGAACCATTATTATTCGTTGAAGTTTGTTCTTTTTTATTCTTACAAAAAATTTCTTCTCATTTGAACCCTCCACTATATATATATATATATATATATATATATATATATATATATATATCATGTATTAAAGTCGATTCAAATATAAACCATATATTCTATTTAACATCAAAATTTTGAATGATTGGTGATCAATGTTGATTATATCTATAAACATGAATTATAGAACTTAATCATGTTTATTCAATCATAATGTAAATATAGATACCAAGTTTGAGATACTTACTTGTAGGGATGATTATCTTTGAGGATAATGATGAAGCTATAATTCCCGTTATGGTACCATTTGTTGATGGATCACACTAAAGAGAATTTTTAGTAATGGTGTTCTTCGTTAGTTTTTGATCACTTATAATCAATATATAAAGATCAATGAATAAAGGTCATGAATAGTGATACATTATAAAAATTCTCTATATTCTCTATTAACGGTAACTAAAGGGAAATCATAATTGCCCCTTGAACTAATCATAATATTAGTGCAAGATCCGGACGAATGGGTGTTTTGAAACCAACTTGAGCGCCAAGGTGCTTAAGCAAAGATGAAAGAGTTGTGTGGTTTCTGTTTGTTAATTTGGGAAAATAGGTATCCAGTACTAACATAGTAAGGCATATGGTCCAGTGGTTAGTGGGAGGCAGGTTAAATACCTAAGCCGGTCGGAGACCTGTGTTCGAGTCCCGTCTCCTGCCTAGCACCCCCTTTTTAATTTCTTTTCTTTTTACAACAAGTTTCACTTCTTTACACATTAGTCTGCTTCACTTTATAACCTAACTTAATCACTTATTCCCTTTACAATATCTAACCGAAACTACCAAAGTTCTATTAATTAATGTTATACAAACTTTAAATACATTTAATTTAAAAATGATATTAAATGGAAAAGTTAATAATTAATTAAATTGATTTATTTACTATAGCTCGTGAAAAATTTTGGTTTACAAGGGTTTGGATATGATTTTCAAAACGGGTCGGATTTTCCTAGTATCCGTTTTGGCAGATGTTGCAATCATGTTGTAGGATGAGATCCTAGGAAGCATAACGTTGTTGGATGAGATCTTATCTTGCGATGACAATGAGTTGGAAAATTTTTAGCGTTAAATCTTTTGCTTTATAAGGTTATTTTGGTTCTCAATGTAGGTCGAGGGCGGTTGATTACAGAAAATAGATGATGTAGTTTGGGTTGGTTTAAGTTGGAGGGTTCAAGAAGTTGTTGGTATGGTGTTAGTTACCATTTTTTTAATAAAGTCGAGAATAACCTCTGGGGTTTTGATTAACTTGGGAAGAACCTTTATTAACAAAAATTTATTTCAAAACTTTCGAAAAATGTATAAAACTCAATGTGTTATAAATTCAAAAATTTTACATTAAAAGAAATTATTTGTGAATACTAGAAATCAGGGGTTAGGTTAAAGAAAATGAACATTTGCTACTGCAAATAGTTATTTGTTGGTAGTCTACGAAAATCATTTTGAGGTTAAAACCTTTGATGAAATTAGAAGGAAAAAAACGTACACATATTGGATAAAGTAGATGCGTAGTGGAAAATACAAACGAATGGATTTCAAATCGTTGATACAAAATAGAATATGAAATGTTGGGAAAGGGAATATAAGATACACGATAATAAGTTATTCATTAAATTGAAATGTCTTACAAGAATGTTTAAATAAACAAATAGTGAAATGTAAAGAAGTCGTTGACTAATCAAGACATCGGGTTCGTACGATGTATGAGAAGACGTGCTTTAGCCTATAAGTGAACACTCACTACGAGAATTCACAGGAAAGCATGATTGGTCTGTTTGTTGATTCAGATTTATACAAAATACTTTCCTAGCCAGAAAACCCAGTGTACATTTTTAGATTGCACATGCTTTTAACATCGCATGGTCCTTTAATCTTGATGAGAGTTTGTGGATTGGGTTTTGCAACCCAGGAGTTTGATTCCATAGAGCTTATCATCCTTTTTCTCTTCTTGGTAGGTTGTCGAGTCTCACCAGGCTCCGAGTTTCTTGAGATGATGTTGATGTCACGACGTTTGCTAGTAGTGTCTGAAACGAGTTCCGAATCAGTGGTATTCTCCTTGGTATGATGAATGGGCTTGGTATCCAATGAGATCGTGATGATGTCGGACCCCGTTTTACGAATAATCGAATCTTGGGTCTTGGTAGCGTTGACAAACGCTTTCCATTGCTCGTCACTTAAAAGATTGTATTCGTATGACATGACATAATTTAAGTTTAGAAACAGGTTAAACACAAGAACACATAAGTTGTTTAGGGTAAGGGTCACTTAGGGTTTACTCTAGGTCATGTGTCTAATAACCTAAATCCCTACAATCGTGGCTCTTCGCGGAAACATCATTGCATCACTTTGGTAGATTGTTCAACAGCTCATGGAAACTAAAATTTAAATATTATTAATAACTTGAATTATCCATTACAACGAAAAAATAAAGAGTTCAAGCAACTAAACAATTAAGTCCATATTAAAAATTAAATTAAAGTCTAGTAACATCCTTTTTTATAGCAGTCTTATAAATCATCTTCACGAGTTTTTTCCTCTAACATGCGCAAAATAAATGTTAACTATGAAGAGCTGGTGAGCACATAGGGTAAATACATATAGTATGTAAAATCACAATTCATGGTATCGCAAGTATCATAAAGCAATTGTATAACTCAAACAAGCAAATAATTTGTACATTCAAACCTTTGTTGACTTGTGTTAAAATCAATTTCTAACATTCCCGGAGGTCTCCTCGTAAAAGGCCAAGGATTGAGAATGGGGTGTCAGGCTAATAGATCCATCATATACTCCCGTTCGGCTTGTATGAAGTTAATGAATGTATGTTGGTATGTAGGTACTTAGCAAGGAAGCACACAATAGCACGTGAGATGAAAAACAACCATGAAGTTGGATTATGCAAGTGGTATGAAAAAGTAGTAGTGTGTGTGTTTTGGTATAAGCACACGTAACATCCCAAAAGTATATAAAAAAACATCAAGTGTGAACTATGAACTCACCTGGATAGAGCTTAGAAAACAGAAACACTTTATACATTGATGCCCACGGTTGGAAATTCCAAGATATTATCCTAAATGGACATGGATTTCGTGAAGAGATTTTAGAAATAAGAGGAAATATTGGGAAATTTTGATAATATTTGTGAATTTATGGAGGTTTAATTAATTAAATAATTGATTAATTGTATTAAGAATTTAAGAAGATAAATAAGACTATAAATTCACCTAATTTTAATTAATCAAATAAATTTAAGAGTTAAATGCTTGGTTGG
>JARYGA010059790.1:41370-81723 GCA_030545235.1 Helianthus tuberosus
TAAACGGGCCTTTAAACGGCTGCAAACGCAGCCGCAAATGGCAGCGATTTCGCAGCCCTTTAACGGCGCGTTTGCAGCCGTTTAAAGGCATGTTTACGGGTTCATTTTTTAAGCTAGTATTTGCTTTGGTTTCTTGGTTCATTGATCAAGATTATATACATGTTCAAGCAAAAAAAAACAAATATTCTTCATTTCTTAACGCCTTATTTTTCACGTTCCCCTTCGAAAACAGGGGAGGAATTTAAGTTTTTCTCGTGTTATTGGATTAAAAATAGAGCGAATTTATGCAATTTGTCTTGGTTAATTAGACCGGTGTTTTTCTCGTTTCTTTATGTATCTTGTACTTATTTATCTAGCATCGTGCTAGTCGTATTATATTATATATTATAATATAATATAATACAATACAGTCGCCCTAAAAGTGTACCATGCAGCAGCTTATTTGATATGGTGACAGTAAGATGTGGACAGTGCACCAATCTGTGGTCTGTGAATATGGGCACGGCTGCTACCTTTCACCAGTCTCTCTCAAATTCCAATCCCACCTCCCAAGATCATTCAACTTCTCCTCACCATAATCAGGTGACTTTATGTTATTGTACTCTAGTTTAGATCAATTTCATATATAATAATAATCAAAACTGTCTCTTTCAAGATGTTAAGCTCAATTCAAAATTAGCACCAATGTTATTAATTTGTAGTGTCTTTTTATGAAGTAAATTGAAACAGTTAAACTTACTTCTTATTGTTAAAGAATATAAGGAAAAATGAACTAGCTTAAGGAAAAATGAACCAAGAAACCAAAGCAAACACTACAAGAAAAAAGAGCATTAGGGGCGACATCTTTAGGGGCGACACATAAAAAGTCGCCCCTAAAGGACCAATCCGTGTTTTAGCTTCGGGCAACAAGTCATGGCCATAGATTAGGTAAATAATCCAATGGCTAATAATATTTTTCCCCAAGTCGCCCCTAATTGTGAGTTAAAACCCTTGGCGGGCTTGTTTCCCCCCATCAGACAACACTTCCCCCTTTCCCCTCCAAACCCTACCAGCCACGCACAACACTTCCCCCTTCCCCCTCCAAACCCTACCTGCCACGCCACCAGTAGGAAGAATGCCGCCCTTCACGCTACTAGCAGCCTCTTGTGCCATCAAATTCTCAGCCTTTTGAAGCAATGTGCTGTTCAAATCGCAAGCTTTCTGTGTGGGTTATGTAGGTAAGAACCCTAATCGCTTTAATCCTTAAGATTGATGTTCAAATCACAATTATTTAGTGTTGTTTGATGTTCAAATCGTATCTGTGTGTTCTGTTGTTAAAATCACATGTGTTTAAATTAAAGTCTTAGCACTTATGTGAATATAATAAAATGTCAATTAATTAACGAAATGAATTTTATATAGCCTTGTTTATATGAAAATAAAAAAATGATTGAATGATGCGTAAGATTTTATGAGTAGTTAACTATTTTGGTCAATTTGCAATGATTAATTAAATTGGCCTATCAATTATTAGGGGGGGATATTTTTTTATTTCAACTAGAATGTTGCAAGAGTTCCGTTTCGATCGGTTTTTCCAGATCGTTTTCGATCTTTTCAGTTTTTTTTTTCGTTTTGATTGTTTCGTTTCGGTCCAGCTCTTCTGAGTATATTAGTTTGTCCCGGGTGTCATAAGTCTGTTCCAGGTGTGCTGTACGGTCCTATTATGTTATCCAGGGTCCGAGTTTCTGCTGCTGTCCGGTTATTATTTACTTTCTGGGTCCATTATTCTGCTACGAAGTTAACGGGGCTGCTGTATTTTTGTTTCGGGTGTGTGTTTCAGCTCCAGCTTTGTGAATTATTCCAGTTCCGGGGTTTCGTCAAAGGTCGTGCTGCTTTATTCCGATGTCATTTTTTAAGTTGTGGGCTATGTATTAAATCTGGTTGCTGCTGTTTTAATTCAAGTGTTTCGGGTCTTAGTGTTTCGGCCCAGACGTCCATTTTGGCTACCATGATCTGTTCAAGCCCTCTTTGGGCCCATCTGATTGATGTTCGGCGCAAGTCGCTTGTTAGTGTTGCTCCGGGTTTGAGGTGGCGGCCCAAGTTTGATTTATGGGCTTCCGGGTTCATTTGTTTTGTTACAAAGTGGGTGTGCGACTCTAAAGATCTGGGGTGTGAAGCCCATCTTATTTGGGTGGAGTGGCGTCCGTTTTGGTTGGGTTTCGTGGGCCAGCATTGTTTAGGCCCATCTCACAAGTCCAGAAACAGAGCTAATGGGCTGTTGCCCTGCTCTGCTGTTGCTGCTGTCGTCTAGGCCCAGGCCCTTTGTATTCCCCTGGCCAGCAGGCCCAACACGTTCAAACGGTGGAGAAGGCCTAAGCTTAATACCAAATGTTGTGTAAATGAAGGCCCTCATGGTGTTATTTTTGTTTCCAGCTGTAGTATATTTTGCGTATTTGCTCATGTTGTGGTTGGGAAAGATATAATTCCTACTAGTTTTTTAAAAATTAGTAGGTGTTGTATGTTTTGTTTTATACGATCTCCAAATCATGTTTTGGTGACTCGTAGATAGGTTGGCGGCGGCATGCCCCTTTAAACATTTAACTTATTTTTCTTCATTTATAAAAGTTTTCCGGGCAAAAGCTCTATCATTTTGTTCGATGTACCTTCGAGATGTTCAAACAAAGTTCAATCGCCCGGATAGAAACGAGGATGTTGTTGTCGAAAAAAGAAAGATGTGGGTGTTTGAGTCTAAATGTCGTCCGGCTAGTGCAATAAAGATCAAATTTCTTTCTCCAATCGAAAAACTCAATTTAGAATGGTTTGTTCTTGATAACTGTCAAGAAGTCAAGGAATATGTGAAGTAAGTGTTCCTATCTTTGACTTTTCATTATTTGTTATGTATTTTCTCATTCTTTACCTTTTGTATACTTTTGTCTTTGTTGTAGTGAATTCAAATCTAAACATCCCCTAGAAGACGTTAAAACCAAATTTCATAAGTGGTTTCTCGAGAAGGTAATATATATGTAACACACATTACTATATATTCGTTAGGTAACACATATATAACACTCATTACTCTGTTTCTTAGGTGTATTCCATGAAAATACAAAATTCTTCAGAATTCCACTCAGAGCTATATGCTCTTTCAATGGGTGCGGATGTAGAGGCCGCTACTTACAGTGCTTGCATAGTCAACGGTGTTAGGTTTATGGTACTTCTTCGTGACAAACGACGCACAATGCAAAACTCTGGGGTTTCAACACAGGGAGAGCATGGTGAGAAATATTATGGGTTAGTATAAGAGATTATTGAGTTGTTTTATGCAAATGGGTATTCAACTGTCCTATTTCGATGCAAGTGGTTTGATACTCGCAGGGGCGTCACATATGACAATAATATTACCAGTATCAACACAGAACACGAATTGTGCAAAGAGGATCAACTCATATTTGCTTCGCAAGCGAAACAAGTGTTCTACGTCCGAGAACCTTCTCGAGGAAACCAAATCAATAACCATCGGTGGGTAGTCGAGGATGTTAATCATCGAAAAATTTGAGATCTACCTGCACTAAACGATGGTCATGTTGAGAATGTCCAAAATGTTGACAATGACCTAGCTGAAGATCTTGACATCGTTCACAACAACTCTTCATCTAATAGTGTACTTTTCATCGACTTTCGCCAATACTTTTAGAACATGTCTGCTCATGTTACCTAGGGCGAGTCTGCAATTGAAGTTAACCCGCCAACGGTTATCGATGATGAAGTATCTGAAGTCGAGACAGATTATGACGAGCTTGATCCTGATTATCTCACGGAGGGGTCTGATGAGTCAGACACTTCCGAGGGAAAGTTTGATTAAAAGAAGAGTTGTAATTTCTATATGTATCTGATTATAAGAAACCTTGTGTGTACTTCCATGTTGCTAGAAAACCTCATTCATATATGTATGAGTTAATTACACAAATAGTCCCTGTGGTTTTAGGTAACTTTTAGTTTTGTACCAAGTTTAGGTGTTAACACTAACAGACGTTAAATTTTATGTTAAATTTTGCACAGTTCAGCGGGTTATCGACACGGAAAACGGCTGAAGCGGTGGCGACGGTTTAGGTCATCCTGGAAGAACTGGGAAAATAGTTGTGTTGTAAAAGTTTAACTCTTCATTTAATTTTATCTTCTTAAATAGTTTTATCTATATACAGAAATGGCGAGTGTCATGCCAAGAAGCCATGGTGGCTATGGTGCCGAGGATCCACCACCTCCTAGTGGTTTTGGGTGGGGCCAGCATGTGGAGGATCGTAAGTCTTATTAAAGTTTATTTATTTACTATTTTTATTCAATTTTATAAATATGTATTGTGACTAATAATTTTTATCTATATTTGTAGTTCTCCCAGCCAAGAGAAAAAGGGGTAAGGCTAAAAACAAAGGACTTAGACATGCGATTGCTTTAAACAAGGGCCGGTTTCTCTTCCATTTGATACAGAAGTCACTTATCTCCCAATTGGTATCCCTAATGATTGGTTCACTCGCGAAGTGGGGCGTTATATGTTTGGCCACTTTGCATTCGATAAGAGTTCTTACAACTACGTTTCTGATGCTGAAAAGAATGCCATGGAGGTGCATTTAAGGGTAAAAATATTATTTAAGTATATTTCTATGTTCTTTGTTCATGATTCGTTTTCAACTTAACTAACTTATTTTGTTTAATTCCTAGCGGCGTTTCAATTTTACTGAAATTGAGAAGCATCCTAAATGTAGAAAATTGATGGATGGCCTTAATGCGGTATACATGAAGCGTTATAGAAGCCGAAAAGCCAAAGCAAAAGAAGAATTTTTAGCAAACGGAGGGGAAACTGATGTAGCGAGAGCAAGGGGCAACATCCCCAAGGGTATGAGTGAAGAGAATTGGAATAAAACCGTAGACTATTTCTTGACCAAAGAACATAAGGATCGGTCATGTGCCAACAAATCAAATTGTCAAAATCAACTTTACACAACCCGTGGGGGATCGTCGACATATAGTAGTTTTTGTTTCAAAAAAGTAATGCTTTATATATATATATATATATATTCACTATTTTTACGTATAAGTGTTTGTTTAAAGTAGTCTAATTTTTAATGTTAAATAGGATAAGACCAGACTCGAAGCGTTTAAAAATGGTCATACTCTTAAAGATGGAAGGTTTGCCAGCGAGCTAGAGGAGCAAAAATACGTAAGTATCTTATTTAAAGTATAATTTTTATATATATTTATATTAATCTATCGCTGTTGTAAAACACAGGAAGAATTACAAGCAGAGTTTGAGTCCCAAAGTGAACCCAACATAGAAGACGAATTTGGAGAAGGTAGTTCGTCACAAGTGAATGAAGTTCAAGTATTTGAAAAGGTGTTTGGTGCTCGGCGCAGGCATTATATTGGTACGGGGCGTAAACCTTCATTATCTAGATTCGCACCACCGAGTTGCGTTGGTCCTCATGAGAAGGAGCAAACACCTCCAGCACTTACAGAGGTAAAGTTGGACCAACTTTAATATGTTAAATGTTGGATGTCTTAAGTGTGTTACAGTCGTCCCTTTCATAACCCTAGGTGTCCCATCTTCTTAATATGCCTGATAGATCTCTGTTTTATGCTTTTATTCTTTGTACATTTGGTTGTTTATACTGCTAGTGATTAACTAGGGGATCCGATTTGGTAAAATTTGGGTTTTTGTGTTTGTATTTGCTGGATCTTTGTTTCATGCTTTTGATAATGTTAATTAGGGTTTTATCTGCTTAGTTTGAACTCTTGTTTGATTATGTTTCAGGTTAATTTAGATGTAGAATGAATTGTTGCTTTGGTTTTAATATTATTAGGATTTTTGTATGCATTGCAAAGAAAAGATTTTTTACAAGTTTTTTGAAGTTGAAAGAGGTGGATACCTATTGTGAAATAAGGTTATCTTGTTCAGACTAGTAAAGAGGTAGGTGGATACTATTTGAGGTTAATGATGTGACTGAAAGTTAGATAACTAGTTACTGGGATCATAGTTAGTAAAGGCGCTACACTCAAGGCTATTTGAGGTTAATGATGTGACTGAAAGTTAGATAACTAGTTACTGGGATCATAGTTATTAAAGGCGCTACCCTCAAGGCGCATAGGCCTCGCCTGGGGCCTAGGCACAAAACGCTAGAAAAGCTAGGGCGTAAGAAAAAAAAGCGCGCTATGAAATAAATTAAAAAAACCTATTATATAATGTTTAATATCATCTATTTAGTACCGATTTGGTTAAAAGTTGGATGTCTTAAGTATGTTATAGTGGGCTCGGGTTTAATGACCCATTTGGTTAATGTTGTGCTTGGAAATATGTAGTTTGTTTGAACTTATAATCTATATCTTATTTTGTAGGATTTCCTTGATGGTTTGTTTGAAAACGAAAGTTTTTTAGAACGCCTCTCAAAATTCATGAACTCTAAGAAGGCTTCAAAGAATGGCAATGAAGACAACTTGGATGAGGATCAAGAATGATGAAAAAAAGAAACTTGATGTTTATTATGTTTTATTTTAGACTTATAACTTAACTAGACAAAGAAACGTGAAACGTGACGTTATTATGGCTTATTTTTTATTTGATATTGGTTTTACGTTTGGGTTAGAATTGCTGGGTATGTCTGGAAAAGATCAGCTGGTTTTGGTATTTGAAAAAACGGCAAAAATATAGAAAACAAAAAAAAATCTAGTTTTTCCAGGATTGGACTTTTAGAGGCAACAAAAGTCGTCCCTAAATGTATAAGCACGAGGTCATATGCTGATGTCATCAATGAACTTTTAGGGTCGACAATTGTCGCCCCTAAAGATCCAACACCGTTATCGACAACAATTGTCGTCCCCAAAGGTCAATAGTGACGAGGCATTAGGGTCGACATTTTAGCAGCGACATGTCGCCCCTAATACCTTTAGAGGCGATTTTCTATATCAATAGGGGTGACAATTGTCGCCCCTAAATCTATGATTTCTTGTAGTGAAATACTAGCTTAAGAAATGAAGAATATTTGTTTTTTTTTTTTTTTGCTTGAACATGTATATAATCTTGATCAATGAACCAAGAAACCAAAGCAAATACTAGCATAAAAAATGAACCCGTAAACATGCCTTTAAAAGGCTGCAAACGCGCCATTAAAGGACTACAAAATCGCCGCCGTTTGCAGCTGCGTTTGCAACCGTTAAAGGGCTGCGATTTCGCTGACGTTTAACGGCGCATTTGCAGCCGTAAAAGGGCCTTTAAACGGCTACAAACGCAGCCACAAACGGCTTTAACCGACTGCAAACACAGCCGCAAACGGCAGCGATTTCGCAGCCGTTTAACGTCGCGTTTGCAGCCGTAAACGGGCCTTTAAATGGCTGTGAAATCGCTTAGGCACATGTACGGTAATGGCGCATTTGCATGTGCTTAAATATTTGATAAAATTTTATGCATATAGCTTATTTACCCGTAAGTGGTTCATGATGGCTTCCCTGTGCGGTGGTGAAACGTTATCCCATCCCATTTTATCGAATGGGATGGTCCGCCACATATACAAACCGGCCTCCCTTGAAAACAAATTTCTTGCTGTACCAACGGGGATATGTGTGACCTGTCTGTCAAATGTAAGCGATACAGCCCTCCCCCCCCCCCCCTCCCCCGCTTTTACCAATGTCGTAGTTTTTCATTTTTTGCTTTCCCCCTAACCCTCTTCGGGGGAACCGCTGCAATTAAAACAAAAATAATTAGTAACAACATTTATCATATATCAAATATAAGGACTAAAAAATAATTTAGTAAAAGACTTACCATCCGTCTCATGTGCGTCTCTCAAAAACCCACCAGGAGGCGGTGGATCACCAGCGCCGTCACCCCCATGTCCCCATGGGTCCACATCCGCCATCAGATATGCAAATATAAGCAATATCGAAAACATTATCCCTAAAAAGTTACACCTACATTATGATTATGATATATGGCTAAAACATTATTTTTCAGTTTACATATTACTTTTAATTACAAATTCCACTAGTATCTGGGTTATACAATATCGAACTTAACCAACAAACTATTTCGACTATATCATATGTGATCGTAGGATTAATCGGTTCATTTACCGGTCACGGGTCGGCACAATATCGGGTCATGGGTCCGACATATGATTCCAGGTCATCAAACGGGCAGTAGACTCGGTGTTGGTCAAATATATTCGTTGCAAGTTTTTAGCACACGTGATCGAAAATAGGGCTGCAGTTTGTTGCTGATTTCATGGAGATGTGGAGCTTCTTTTAATAATTTGGGTGCACATGCATTTTACTTGTTTTTTATTATAAATAGGATTGATATAGTTCATTTTTTTTACCCTTTCTACATACATTTTTCACAAAAAAATTGTGCATGTTGTGTGATTAGTGGGGCCTCAACCAACAGAGTGTACCAAAATCATATTGAAACTTTGCTTGTTTTATATAACTAGTTGTTTACCATGCGCGCGTGTTGCGGCGCGCCAAACCAAATCGTTCTATAAGAATGACAAAGCATGTCAAATAACAAAAAGTAGCTCGAACTAAAACGTAACGTATTTTCGGTACCGGTTCGGCACCGGTATTCACCGATTTTTACCCTCAAATACCGGTACTGTACCAGTACCAACCGGTACCGAACCGTACCGTACCAGGTATATTCGGTACCGGTACATACTTTTGGGGATTTCGGTAACGGTATTTTCGGTACCGATTGGTACCGAGCTCATAAAATCCTGTCGCAACGTAGCAATGCAAGTAATTGCACAGTTTAGATTACCTTTTATACACACAGTAAGTAAACTGACCGACATCATTCTTCAAACGATTCGAGATAAACGATGCGTAACCAGTCATATCCGGCATCGTGGAGTGCATTAAAAAGGGAACAATTGGACGATTGCATGCTGGGCTAGGTGTTTGTTGGAATGCCCACGGATTGTTCGGGTCAAAACCACGATTATGAGGATTCATTTTTCGTATTGTGGTTTGATGAGAATTTTTTTTTAAAATAAGATAGAGATCATTATAGAATAGGTGGAGTAGTTGTGGTAAAAAATGAATAGAAGTGTGAGTATTTATAGTGAATAGATAATTTTTTTTAAACACATAGCCGTTGGCCAACGGCTAGCCCAAACAGCTACTTGTCTTGGCTAATGAGATCCCGCCATGTCATCTTGATAGCCCCGCCCAACGCCCGGGTTGAAACCCCCGCCCAAGGGGCCACGCCGAAACCCAAGCCCACCCGGGGTGGTGACTTGGGCGTTTGTACCCAACCCACGCCACAACCCCCGCCCCATACCCCATATTCTAATATTTCCTAGATCATTTTTTTAAACACATAGCCGTTGGCCAACGGCTAGCCCAAACGACTACTTGTCTTGGCCAATGAGATCCCGCCATGTCATCTTGATAGCCCCGCCCAACGCCCGGGCTGAAACCCCCGCCCAAGAGGCCACGCCGAAACCCAAGCCCACCCGGGGTGGTGACTTGGGCGTTTGTACCCAACCCACGCCACAACCCCCGCCCCATACCCCATATTCTAATATTTCCTAGATCTATTTTTTTAACACATAGCGGTTGGCAAACGGCTACTTGTCTTGGCCAATGAGATCCCGCCATGTCATCTTGATAGCCCCGCCCAACGCCTTGGCTGAAACCCCCGCCCAAAGGGCCACGCCGAAACCCAAGCCCACCCAGGGTGGTGACTTGGGCGTTTGTACCCAACCCACGTCACAACCCCCACCCCATACCCCATATTCTTATATTTCCTAGATCACTATTGATTTAGTTTGTTTTAATTAATATAGGTTCAAATCACTATTCATTTGTTTTAATTAATATATGTTGAAATCACTATTCATTTAATTAATATATATTGAAATCACTATTCATTCAGTTTGTTTTCTATTAGTATATAATATAATGGGTGAACATAGTCGATAATTTGAACCAAAATATACTGAAGTTGACACCTATTATCACAGACCATAAATTCCACTAGTATCTGATTTATACAATATCGAACTTAACCAACCAACTATTTCGACTATATCATATGTCAACTATACCAAATACACCTACATTATACATTTGACATACAAACATTCATCCTTACATACATATTTACATATCTAAACAAAAAATTATACAATTTCTAAACTTTAAAAAAAATACATATAAAACTAACCGTTTTTTTTTTCAAGTTTCAAGGAGACGAAGACCACGGTGACGAGGTGGTGCCGGAGAAGTGATGGTGGTGACCAGAGAAGAGATGGTAGTGATCCGATTTTTCTTCCACAAACACAAAAATACACAAAAATCACCAAAAATTAAAGCCTATAACATGCATATAACAAAATAGAGAAGAAATTTAACAAAATGAAAGTTAAACTAACCGATTTTGGCAACAAAAAAAAAAGAACAGTTTCTACGGCAGTAGAGGGAAGAGTTTTGGGGGGAAAGTGAAGAAGGAGGGAGGAAACGGCGCTGTATAGTCTGTAACGTACAGACTTTTACCGGCAACGTGTTATCGCCGCTATTGATGTATTTGTCGCCGCTATTAGGATAACCAGGGTTAACCAGGATAAAATATGTGTGGCTGGGGATTAATGTGGGTCACATACTTTTAGCGGAGACGAGTTGTCGCCGCTAATGACCTTGTGTTGTCGCCGCTAACGCCTTTTAAATCCCCAACCGTTAGATCAGGATAAACATCAACGGTTGGGGTTTGGTTTCAGACTCTGGGACGCGGATCGACCAATAGCGGCGACATTTGGCATGTCGCCGCTAATGGTGGCGCCGCTATAAGTGGTTATTTCTTGTAGTGCATCTCTCAAGGTCCCAACATGGAAATCTTTGAAATATTCTGAACCATTTATGAACATCACAACAAAATAGATTAAAACATTTATGAATCCTACGTAAATAAGGAGCTGTGTGACAGTTACAAAATGGGAGTTCGATAACGATATACAAACAAAAACCAATCCCGATAAAAAGGCAGAACAGGTGCTACACGTGTCAAACATTGTGTTGATGATGCTTGTAATCCATGGATCATCACTTGTTGAAAACCAATGTTTTCTCGAGAAAAGTTAAAACAGCAACCACTTGGATATCCACTTATATTTCTCTCTTTCTATTTATTTAAAAATGCGGTTTTTGACTGTGGGGATGATCGATCGCCAGGCCCGGATGGTTTCAACTTCAGATTTATTAAACACTTTTGGGATATATTCAAAGAAGATTTTGCTAGAATCTTTGCTTGGTTCTACGAACACGGTGTGATCAACGACGGATGCGGGGCATCGTTTATTGCCCTAATCGCTAAAATTCCCGATCCGGTTTCTTTAAACAACTATAGACCGATTAATTTGGTCGGGGTGATTAGCAAGGTCATCTCTAAGGTTATGGCTAATAGGATGAGGTTGGTTATGGAGAGCGTCATTTCGGATTCCCAGTCAGCATTTCTTAAAGAAAGATTCATCCTGGACGGTCCTCTTATTATCAATGAGCTCATTTCTTGGATCAAAAAGAGTAAATTGAAGGCGTATTTTCTGAAAATTGACTTTGAAAAGGCATACGACAATGTCAACTGGAACTTTGTCATCAGTATCCTTTCTCAAATGGGTTTTCCAGATTTATGGTGTAAATGGGTCATGGGGATTTTAAAATCGGCTTCTTCGTCTGTGCTCGTTAACGGAGCTCCTACTTTCCTGTTTAGATGCGAGAAAGGTATGCTCCAAGGAGATCCGCTGTCGCCGTTTCTTTTCTTAGTGGTTATGGAGGCCCTTTTGAGTATGTTTTTTAGTGCAAGGAATGCAGAGTTGATTAAAGGCCTCGCTACTCCTTATAACGGGCCGGTTATTACGCATCTCTTGTATGCTGACGATTCAATTGTGATGGGTGAATGGTCAAAGCCCGAAGTGGTGAATGTAGTTAGAGTTCTGCGTTGTTTCTACATTTGCTCGGGTCTAAAAATTAACATTGAAAAATCAAATTTATATGGCATTGGGGTGGGTCAGGAGGATATCTTAGATATGGCTAGAGAGGTGGGTTGTAAATCGGACGCCCTCCCGTTCAAATATCTTGGCATCAAAGTGGGAGCGAATATGAACAGAATTAACAATTGGCAGCCTGTGTATGATATATTTCATAGTCGTTTGGCTAAATGGAAATCGAACTTATTATCTATTGGTGGAAGGGTAGTTATTATTAAATCTGTCTTGGAGAGCTTACCTTGTTATTATTTTTCTTTATACAAAGCCCCTAAGAAGGTTCTTTCCGATTTGGAATCATTGATCAAAAAGTTCTTATGGGGAGGTTCTGTAGAAGAAAGGAAGACTCATTGGGTCGCTTGGGACCGGGTAACGATTCGTAAAAAGGATGGAGGTTTGGGCCTTAATAAATTATCGGAAGTGAACATTTCGCTTTTATCTAAATGGGGTTGGCGTTTCAAAACCGAAGTTAACGGGTATTGGAGAAAAATCATTAACGCTTAACACTCTAACCGCTTTGGCTGGGAAGGATTTCCGATAATGAAGTCTCGGAGAGGAGTATGGAGTAATATAGTCAAAGTTCTGATTCACAGCAAAATCGGAGGTAATGTTATTAGGAACTACATCAAGGGAGTCGTTGGGAACGGAGAAAAAATTCTTTTTTGGTTGGATGCGTGGATCATCGACGAACCGCTGAAGTTGAAATTCCCTGTTTTATTCAGATTAGAGGCTGAGAAAAAATGTAGTGTGGCGGACAGAGTCTTAAGATCGGGTTCAGGGTCGGTTTTCGATTGGCGTTGGAAATCGGCCTTGTCTGATATTCAGTTATCGGAACTGCAGCATCTTTGTGATCTTTTAGCTTCGGTTCAGACGGTAGACAAACAAGATAAGTGGAGGTGGTCTCCTCAAAGTGAAGGAATTTTTTCGGTCAAATCGGTGAAACAGTTGTGTTATTCGGAAAGGCCCGTGAGTCAATTTTTCGTAATGAACTGGAGTGATTGGGTTCCCGACAAATGTAATATTCATATGTGGAGAGCGGAGATGGAAAGAATCCCGACCAAGGTCGCGTTAAGGGCGAGAAATATTCTTCAAGGAGATCCGATATGCCCCCTGTGTTCAGCTGCTGAGGAGACTGCTGAACATCTTTTTTCAGCATGTTATGTTTCTGCTATTGTTTGGAATTCGGTCAGTGAGTGGTGTAGGATTCCAGCAATTTATGCTTTCTCAATTAAAGACCTCCTTTGCTTTCATAATAACATTTCGGCATCGAACAAGAAGAGGGAGGTGGTGCAAGGTCTGATTATCATATCGTGCTGGAGCATTTGGCGCGCTAGGAACAATCTGATTTTTGCTAATAGTCCAGTTAGGATCGATAGGATCATTAGCGAAATAAAGGCGTTAGGATATCTATGGTTTTCTAATAGATCTAAGCATAAAGGGATTTCTTGGGAGGAGTGGGTCTCCTTTGTAAATATGTAATCGGTTTGTGTTTTTTGGTCGGCCCGATTTGGGTCGGCTGGTTGTGAATGAAGTTTACTTTTCAAAAAAAAAAATCCTTATTATTTATTTATTTATTTATTTATTATTTATTTTGAACACATGAAGCCAAACAGCAACCACTTGCTTACCACTTATCATTCTATCCAATAATCCACCACAAACACTCTTACTGCTGTCACGCGCATACAAAAAAGTATATATACTTCACCGTTTAGATATTTCACACTTAAAGCTAAACCAAAACAATTCACTCACAACTAGCAACCACTTGCTTATCCACTTATCATTCTATCCTTCTACATCGTTTAGATATTTCACACTTAAAACTAAACCTCTTCAGCTTCCGAATGTAGCAGCAGCACCGGAGAACTAATGCTGTCTTCGTGAACCCCGAAGAAGAGAGGCGGAAGGAAGAAGTTCAAGGAGACTCGACACCCGGTTTACCGAGGACTGAGGAGAAGAAATCCCGGCAAGTGGGTGTGTGAAGTGAGAGAACCAAATAATCAATCAAGAGTGTGGCTGGGGACATATCCGACAGCAGAAATGGCGGCCCAGGCACACGATGTGGCGGTTTTGGCCATGAGTGGGCGGTCGGCTTGTTTAAATTTTGCTGACTCAGTTTGGCGGCTGCATGTACCGGAGGTAAAGGATATACAAAAGGCAGCGGCTGAGGCTGCAGAGGCGTTTAGGCAGACGGAAGACGGAAGACGCCATGGAGTTGTTTAGACAGACGGAGGATGCGGTGGGAACGAATGAATTGCCTGAAGTGGTGGTCTACGCCGATGAGGAGGAGATGTTTGGAACGCCTGGATATATTGCTAGCATGGCTGAGGGACTCATGGTACCGCCACCTCAGATGGTGGGGTATGGTAATTTTGTGGATGATGATGATTTTTGTGTTGACATGTCTTTATGGAGTTTTTATGGTTTTATGTAGTTTCTCTTAGTAAGATTTTTATGGGGATGCTTAAACGTTTTTGTATATAAGCCAATCAAGTATATATATATATATATATATATATATATATATATATATATATAGGGGGAGGTTCATTTGAGAAGAAAATTAAATTGAGAACAAAAAGAATAAAGGGTACAATTGTAAAACATTAAATAGTTTTTCTCTTATCTCATTTATTATTATTTTGACTAATTAATTAGTCATAAAGAGTATCATCCTACACACTAAAATTTTTGCCTAGACACATCAAAATTTATCCTACACATTTTTGAAAATTTATCCTACACATACTGAAATTTATCCTACACAACTCATAATTCATCCTACACACCTCATAATTTATCCTACACTTTAAATTAATTTTTATCTTCTTTGAAAAAATATATATTTTTTTAAAATAAGCTACAAATTTAATTTAGTTAGCTATTAAAAAGGAAGACTAACAATTAATGATCTATCTAATTTTACCAATATACCCTTACACCCATATTAAATACAAAAATTAAATGAAGTAAAATGAACCATTATTATTCGTTGAAGTTTGTTCTTTTTTATTCTTACAAAAAATTTCTTCTCATTTGAACCCTCCACTATATATATATATATATATATATATATATATATATATATATATATCATGTATTAAAGTCGATTCAAATATAAACCATATATTCTATTTAACATCAAAATTTTGAATGATTGGTGATCAATGTTGATTATATCTATAAACATGAATTATAGAACTTAATCATGTTTATTCAATCATAATGTAAATATAGATACCAAGTTTGAGATACTTACTTGTAGGGATGATTATCTTTGAGGATAATGATGAAGCTATAATTCCCGTTATGGTACCATTTGTTGATGGATCACACTAAAGAGAATTTTTAGTAATGGTGTTCTTCGTTAGTTTTTGATCACTTATAATCAATATATAAAGATCAATGAATAAAGGTCATGAATAGTGATACATTATAAAAATTCTCTATATTCTCTATTAACGGTAACTAAAGGGAAATCATAATTGCCCCTTGAACTAATCATAATATTAGTGCAAGATCCGGACGAATGGGTGTTTTGAAACCAACTTGAGCGCCAAGGTGCTTAAGCAAAGATGAAAGAGTTGTGTGGTTTCTGTTTGTTAATTTGGGAAAATAGGTATCCAGTACTAACATAGTAAGGCATATGGTCCAGTGGTTAGTGGGAGGCAGGTTAAATACCTAAGCCGGTCGGAGACCTGTGTTCGAGTCCCGTCTCCTGCCTAGCACCCCCTTTTTAATTTCTTTTCTTTTTACAACAAGTTTCACTTCTTTACACATTAGTCTGCTTCACTTTATAACCTAACTTAATCACTTATTCCCTTTACAATATCTAACCGAAACTACCAAAGTTCTATTAATTAATGTTATACAAACTTTAAATACATTTAATTTAAAAATGATATTAAATGGAAAAGTTAATAATTAATTAAATTGATTTATTTACTATAGCTCGTGAAAAATTTTGGTTTACAAGGGTTTGGATATGATTTTCAAAACGGGTCGGATTTTCCTAGTATCCGTTTTGGCAGATGTTGCAATCATGTTGTAGGATGAGATCCTAGGAAGCATAACGTTGTTGGATGAGATCTTATCTTGCGATGACAATGAGTTGGAAAATTTTTAGCGTTAAATCTTTTGCTTTATAAGGTTATTTTGGTTCTCAATGTAGGTCGAGGGCGGTTGATTACAGAAAATAGATGATGTAGTTTGGGTTGGTTTAAGTTGGAGGGTTCAAGAAGTTGTTGGTATGGTGTTAGTTACCATTTTTTTAATAAAGTCGAGAATAACCTCTGGGGTTTTGATTAACTTGGGAAGAACCTTTATTAACAAAAATTTATTTCAAAACTTTCGAAAAATGTATAAAACTCAATGTGTTATAAATTCAAAAATTTTACATTAAAAGAAATTATTTGTGAATACTAGAAATCAGGGGTTAGGTTAAAGAAAATGAACATTTGCTACTGCAAATAGTTATTTGTTGGTAGTCTACGAAAATCATTTTGAGGTTAAAACCTTTGATGAAATTAGAAGGAAAAAAACGTACACATATTGGATAAAGTAGATGCGTAGTGGAAAATACAAACGAATGGATTTCAAATCGTTGATACAAAATAGAATATGAAATGTTGGGAAAGGGAATATAAGATACACGATAATAAGTTATTCATTAAATTGAAATGTCTTACAAGAATGTTTAAATAAACAAATAGTGAAATGTAAAGAAGTCGTTGACTAATCAAGACATCGGGTTCGTACGATGTATGAGAAGACGTGCTTTAGCCTATAAGTGAACACTCACTACGAGAATTCACAGGAAAGCATGATTGGTCTGTTTGTTGATTCAGATTTATACAAAATACTTTCCTAGCCAGAAAACCCAGTGTACATTTTTAGATTGCACATGCTTTTAACATCGCATGGTCCTTTAATCTTGATGAGAGTTTGTGGATTGGGTTTTGCAACCCAGGAGTTTGATTCCATAGAGCTTATCATCCTTTTTCTCTTCTTGGTAGGTTGTCGAGTCTCACCAGGCTCCGAGTTTCTTGAGATGATGTTGATGTCACGACGTTTGCTAGTAGTGTCTGAAACGAGTTCCGAATCAGTGGTATTCTCCTTGGTATGATGAATGGGCTTGGTATCCAATGAGATCGTGATGATGTCGGACCCCGTTTTACGAATAATCGAATCTTGGGTCTTGGTAGCGTTGACAAACGCTTTCCATTGCTCGTCACTTAAAAGATTGTATTCGTATGACATGACATAATTTAAGTTTAGAAACAGGTTAAACACAAGAACACATAAGTTGTTTAGGGTAAGGGTCACTTAGGGTTTACTCTAGGTCATGTGTCTAATAACCTAAATCCCTACAATCGTGGCTCTTCGCGGAAACATCATTGCATCACTTTGGTAGATTGTTCAACAGCTCATGGAAACTAAAATTTAAATATTATTAATAACTTGAATTATCCATTACAACGAAAAAATAAAGAGTTCAAGCAACTAAACAATTAAGTCCATATTAAAAATTAAATTAAAGTCTAGTAACATCCTTTTTTATAGCAGTCTTATAAATCATCTTCACGAGTTTTTTCCTCTAACATGCGCAAAATAAATGTTAACTATGAAGAGCTGGTGAGCACATAGGGTAAATACATATAGTATGTAAAATCACAATTCATGGTATCGCAAGTATCATAAAGCAATTGTATAACTCAAACAAGCAAATAATTTGTACATTCAAACCTTTGTTGACTTGTGTTAAAATCAATTTCTAACATTCCCGGAGGTCTCCTCGTAAAAGGCCAAGGATTGAGAATGGGGTGTCAGGCTAATAGATCCATCATATACTCCCGTTCGGCTTGTATGAAGTTAATGAATGTATGTTGGTATGTAGGTACTTAGCAAGGAAGCACACAATAGCACGTGAGATGAAAAACAACCATGAAGTTGGATTATGCAAGTGGTATGAAAAAGTAGTAGTGTGTGTGTTTTGGTATAAGCACACGTAACATCCCAAAAGTATATAAAAAAACATCAAGTGTGAACTATGAACTCACCTGGATAGAGCTTAGAAAACAGAAACACTTTATACATTGATGCCCACGGTTGGAAATTCCAAGATATTATCCTAAATGGACATGGATTTCGTGAAGAGATTTTAGAAATAAGAGGAAATATTGGGAAATTTTGATAATATTTGTGAATTTATGGAGGTTTAATTAATTAAATAATTGATTAATTGTATTAAGAATTTAAGAAGATAAATAAGACTATAAATTCACCTAATTTTAATTAATCAAATAAATTTAAGAGTTAAATGCTTGGTTGGTCTCTGTGGTTTGCAAAAATTGCAGACTTGGTCCTAGTGGTTTACTAATTACACGCTTGATCCCAAAAGTTGTCAAAAATGCACTCGGTTGGTCCCCAGCCCTGACATCAGTTAAATATCTCTGTTAAAACACCACATGTGCCTGGCACATAAGGGTAATTTGGTCATTTCAGCATTGAGCCTCATCTTCTCCACTTAAACCCACCTGTATTCACCATCCATCATCCATCACTGCCACCTCACACCACACCCACCTAAACCCCCTCCTCCCTCTTTCACACTCACCCACCCGTAACCCTTCTCTCTCACGTCTGCGGCAGCGGCCGTGACGATTCAAGCGAGGATGATGATGAATCGGAGAAGATGAGGAAAAAAAAACAATGAGCATATCACCTCTTTATAAAACAAACAATCCCAGCTCCCAAAAACTCAAAAAACATGTAATCTTTTCAACTCAATAACACTCACTTCAAACCAAATACACACTCTTATACACAACAAACAGACACTAAATCAAATTCACGAATTCAATCTCAATCACACCCAATTTACTTTCCCAAACCACTGTAACATATGTTTACTTTCAAATCTTCAATTGGGTATCAACAAAGTTGTATATTTTCAATTAATATACAAAAAAAATTATTTAATAATACAAAATCTTGCCTTTTCGATAGCGAGAGAGCGTGAAAGAGCAATACGTCGTTCTTCTCCTTTGCGTTTCTTTCCGAGAATATCGAATTTGCGACGGGACCAAATGGTTTCAAAAGGATTAGGTTTGGTTGCCGGAGCTTTAAGTCGAATACACCACCGTCGCCGCCGTCACCTTCATCCATCATCTTCTCCGATTCATCATCATCCTCGCCTGAATCGCACGGCCGCCGCCGCAGACGTGAGAAAGAAAGGGTTACAGGTGAGTGAGTGTGAAAGAGGGAGGAGGGGGTTTAGGTGGGTGTGGTGTGAGGTGGTAGTGATGGATGATGGATGGTGAATGCAGGTGGTTTTAAGTGGAGAAGATGAGGCCCAATGCTGAAATAACCAAATTACCCTCATGTGCCAGACACATGGGGTGTTTTAACAGAGATATTTAACTGGTGTTAGGGCTGGGGACCAACCGAGTGCATTTTTGACAACTTTTGGGACCAAGCGTCTAATTAGTAAACCACTAGGACCAAGTCTGCAATTTTTGCAAACCACAGGGACTAAATTTAAGTAAAACTATTTAATGGCATAATTTAGAAAAGTTTATGGACTCTAAATTTAATGGACTAAACTTCAATTAACTATTTAATTGCATAATTTATAAAAGATTAAAATAACTTTTATAGAATAAGTATAGATTTATAAAAATGTAAGTAAAACTTTATAGAAATAACTTTTATACAGTTAAAATATTGATTTCAGCTTCTAGGAACAATAAAACACTTTAAAGTTTACTATATATAACTCTTAACTTTACATATAATATAATTGTTTTTAAAACTCTTTTTAACTTTAAGTTAGGATTTACAAAAATAAACGATTCAGTATTTTAATTACATTTTTTATTTAATAAAATAGTTGCATATTGTTATTAAATGGATTTATAATAAACAAAATACATTCAATTTTTTTGTAGGAGTATTTAATAGTTACATGTAAACGATTAGCATGTGATAATGTATTCATGAAACCTTGACCAATATACCTTGCAGCTAGTATTGTTTAAAAAGTCACCAGGTCATAAAGTCATATCGGAGAATTCGTTTTGGAACAAAAGAACATACAACAATAGAAAAGAAAAAAAACGGCTAGGAAGATGTACTTTTGAATTTTGATTATTTGTACACTATCACGGCACTTAGTTTTAAGTAAAACTTATAATAAAACGTAGATAAAACTAATCATATCATTACAGTATGTTCGAAGAAGTTTATAAAACAAAATATTTTAAAGAGTTAAATTCCCAGATAGTCCCTGTGGTCTGTCCGTTTTTCACGTTTAGTCCATATCTTTCTAAAATTAACTCTATAGTCCTCAACTTTTGTCACACCCCGACCACGTATAACATACAAAACGTGGCGGAAAACGTCGGGGAGTGTTGTAACAGAATTAATTGTTTCATAACCATGGCATTCAAGGTTGTATTTTATTTATAAACATAAGAGTTACATTGTCTTAAACAGGAAATAAAGAGTTCAGAACATAATTAAACTAAGTCTATCTTCATTTTATGTCTCTAAGGCACATGTCCGCCCTAGTGTCACGATCATCATCCTACGGAAAAGCTCCTGAAAACACATGTGAAAATAGGTACGTCAGCATAAAAATGCCTGTGAGATACATAGGTTTTGTGAAAATAGGATTCATGACTTATAAGTTTAGGAAAAGTTGTGTAATAACAGTCAGTCATGAAACTTGTAAGTTGTTTTGTTTTGTAAATCATTAAAAAGCAATGCTATGTATAAATAAGAGAATAATGTAAGGTTAAATGAATAACCAAGTAAAAATGAGTTTGTATAAGATAAGTTGTTTTGTAAATCAATGTCTTCTGAAAATAAGATGTTTATGTAAAATGTAATATGTCAAATATTGAAATGATTTCAATAACGCTACGACATGTAATGTCATACAAACACTTATATATAGGAAGTACCAGCGGCGTATCCACCATGCTTGTATCATATTACACACGCCTCGTTACTCAAATCACTTACTCAAACCAACCATCAATGTAAATTGTTCATGAATAAATGAATTGTCATGTGTTAATGTGTAAACCATATTGAAATGTCTATGTCCAATATAAACCACTAAATGTGTATATCAATGTCAAAATGTTTATGTTAATGTAGATCATGTAATGTGTACCCAAAAGTATCATGTATGGTAAGTGAAATATATCAACTAAACCATATGTAAAAATGCACAAAAACAAGGTATTGATGTAAAACATAGTGTAAATCAAAGTTATGTTTTGTGGAACAAATGCATGCTATACTGATACAAACATTTATGCGGTATTGTGAAAATGCATACATCCAAGCCTTGAGACTGTGGCGATAAACCCTTAAACAAATTAAAGGTTTATCTAAGTTATGTACATCGAATTCGGTCATTCCTTCCAATCCAAACAAACCTAGGATTTCAGGAACGGGAGTTGTCAATTCCTATGGTACCACTACCTACTAACAAACGGCGTAGCTAATGTTAATGAATGTATTGTTCCATTGTAAACAACCCAAATGTCATACCAAAATGTAAACATGTGATGAAAACAACTGTACTAAGTATGTAACAAATGGACATACATAGCATGTGACGTGAAACAAATGTACTAAGTATGCACACAATGGACATACATAGCATGAAATGTAATGTAAAACAATGTACTAAGTACGCACACAATGGGCATACATAGCATGAAATGTAATGTAAAACAATGTACTAAGTACGCACACAATGGGCATACATAGCATGAAATGTAATGTAAAACATGTACTATAATGTACTAACGAACATAGCAGGTATATGATGTGAAACATGGAAAGCATGAAAGTAACAAGTAGGCACATGTGTTTCACCCCAAAACAGTTTGGAAAACAGTAAAAGAGGGGTCTATGTACTCACTTGAGATTGCTTAGAAGTCCTAAGATAACCACCAAGCAATGCTAGAGATCACGGAATCAAACGGCACCTAATATAGGTAACTATGTTAATAAACCGGACCTTTATCGGAGGATCGGATAGAATGAGGGTTCGTAAACCAAACGAGTTTGGAGACTCGTGTAACATGGTTTAACAAAGCCCACATACTAAAATGAAACTTAACCTAAGTGTTTGTGACCCATTACGATCTGTTTAGGTAGCTTATGCTACTTTAACGCGTCGTTCGCGTAAAACGCGTTCGGAACGCCTAACTAGTCCTATGACAAGTAAAATATGCCTTAACATGTCTAATATGGTTGTCAAATCAGTTTAGATGTCAAAAGTTATGTTACATATGTTTAAAATGAATTTTGGCATCAAAGGGGTATTTTGGTAATTTACCTAAGGCATATAAACTACCTATCATACAACTACTTAAACGTTGTGACCATAAGGTATAACCTCGGAAGGTTATTCCCTATATACTATGGTCACCTAATGTGTTTGGTCGGATCCTAATGATCGACCAAATGGGTCGGGTTCGAAGGTATAAGCGATTTATCAGATCGCTTACCCTTACGACCCTAGACAACGTGGTAATCAGTAGGCATAGTCCCAAGGGACTATAACCATCGTGATTACAATCACATTGCGAAGTTCAAACGAACTTCGCATTGACCATAAACTGGTCAATGCAGAAAGTCAAACAAAGTTTGACTTTCGGACTCGAAAAGCAATAAAAGAACGAACGAACACTTACTAAGGGTCCCCGAATGCTAATCTAGATCAAAATAGCTCAGGTATGAAACAAAGGTTTCAACTTAGAGCACATAAGATCAGATTCTTGTGAGGAAAAGTGAAGGGCGGAGGTGGGTATTTATAGTTTTCGGTTCACCGTTAGGATCATTTCTTGGAAAAGGGGGCACGATCTAAGCCGTACACTTGTTGAAAAGTTGTGGTAACTCATTTGCCATCCACCATAAGAGTTTGACACTTGGCACTTGGCCTTTGGAGAGTGTTAAGGGCTGTTAACAGCTGTAAAAAAACGTTTTGCTGCATCTGGCCACTACTTACGGACCTAGTTTGGCAGATTTACAGTTTCAGTCCCTGCAACCTCAAAACTTGGTTTTCGATGCGTTTTTTTGACACGTTTAAGCCCCGTTAACCCCATTTCAAAGCTCTAAAATGAAGTTAAAGTATAGGGAACTTAAAATGTGTTCAAAAATATCTCGGGTGTCGGTTCGTTTAGCCGTACGGTTACGTTGTTCGGTTAATTACGACGGAATGCGCATAAGCGCGAAAAATGATCCAAATGGCGTGACGAATGGATTTTTCTTATGGCAAACAC
This sequence comes from Helianthus tuberosus, assembly GCA_030545235.1. Lineage (NCBI taxonomy): Eukaryota > Viridiplantae > Streptophyta > Magnoliopsida > Asterales > Asteraceae > Helianthus > Helianthus tuberosus. The sequence continues at coordinate 64,682 of JARYGA010059790.1, forward strand.
TAAAATAAAATATTTTAGTGCTTACATAAATTTTTGGATGTCCGGATGTTTTCAGAACGTAAGTTATGCGCGAAAATGCAAACTTGTGCACTTTTTGACGCTTTTAGTCCCTGAATGACCCCAAAAGTTTATTTTAGCATACCGAACCCCTCAAAACCTATTTCTAAGCTATGTAAAGGATATTTATGGTATGTTTAACTTATGGTCATGTTCCGGAATGTTCGTTACAGTTCAAATTGGCATACTTTCGAAGTTTGTCAAGTTTAGTCCCTGTAAGCGAATTAACTTGTTTTTGCCATACCAAAGCCTTCAAAACTTATTTCTAAGTTATGTAAGGGTTATTTAAGGTATGTTAAGTATATGTTGATGTTCCGGAGTATTTGTCACATTAAACTGGCTACGTTTACGCACCAGTTTGCGTATAACTCTCTAGAAAGTGATATAGAGTTTGAAATTGAATAAAAGTCAAAACATGAAAAATGTAAAACATAACCAAACAAACATTGGGATCAAATGACATTGTTTTATTGATAATGGTACTGTTCATAATGATTACAAGCACAGATGTTACAGTCTCCCCTACTTGTGGAAATTTCGTCCCGAAATTTATTTAGAGGAAACTCGTGGGAAAAGATGCGGATATTTCGCCTTCATTTGATCTTCGCGTTTCCAAGTAAACTCGGGTCCACGTTTAGCTTCCCAACGAACTTTGACCAAAGGAATGCGCTTGCGTTTGAGCCACTTGACTTCACGTTCCATGATTTCCACAGGTTTCTCAACAAATTTCAGTGTTTTACCAACACGAATTTCGTCAAGTGGTATGTGGAGGTTCTCATCAGCTAAACACCTCTTGAGATTGGACACGTGAAAAGTTGGATGAACATTTCCAAGTTCAGGAGGTAACTCAAGTCTGTAGGCTACCTTACCGATTCTTTCGACGATCTTGAATGGTCCAACATATCTAGGTGCAAGTTTTCCTTTCTTTCCAAATCTAATCACACCTTTCCAAGGTGAGACCTTAAGTAATACTCGATCACCGACTTGAAATTCCAAGGGCTTGCGTTTTGGGTTTGCGTAACTCTTCTGACGGCTTCTAGCTTGCTAAAGGGGGTGGTATCAATGGGTTCACGTGATGAGAGAATTGAATGTTGTTTGACCATTGTTGAACGGTAACATTTAAAAAATGTTTAATATAAAAAGGCAAATTGGAAAATAATAATCCCATCTTTCTGAAATTCGCCGATAATAATCCCATCTTTCTGAAATTCGCCGATAATAATCCCAAGTCAGTTATTAGCCAATAATAATCCGACCTCGTCCAATTTTTTTGTAAAATAGTCTGCCGTTAAAATAGCTTAACGGAGTTAAGTTTTTTTTTTTTGAATTACAAACCGATGTTTTAGGGCTTTTGATCAGAACGAGGATACGGTTCGATTGATGTAAAACTTACCTCAAAATACTGCTCCCAACCCACGAAAACGGTGCTTTAATTCAGGTGTTTAACTTCCAATTAACAAAATTCAAGCCATTTCGAACATAATTTCGAGGTAAGTTTTACATCAATGGACTGGTATCCTCGTTTTGATCAAAAGCCTTAAAATATCGGTTTGTAATTCGGAAAAAAACTTATCTTCGTTAAGCTTATTTTAACGGCGGTCTATTTTACAAAAAAATTGGACGAGGTCGGATTATTATTGGCTGATAACTGACTTGGGATTATTATCAGCCAATTTCAGAAAGATGAGATTATTATTTTCCAATTTAACAATATAAAAATATACCACACCATATAAACCTATATAACCTAACCATTTTAACCAATTTTGTGACACACCTTCTACAAAACTCTTCCATCTCTACAAAAATTTCTCTCATTACCATGTTTCCAACAACAACGTCAACGCGTGTAGCCCTAATCACTTGATTTTTGCTCAACGTCAAGCGATGGACACCGAGAACCCGTACCAAAGGAACCCACAAATGGGTGAAGTAGAGTACCATCCAATCATACCTTCTCCACTATCCTCACAAATGTCGATACCCGGTTTCATGTTTTACTCGCAAATGCCAAATTCGGCTCAAAATTCTCCCCGGTCCCCATTTTCGTCACAATTTTCACAATTCATACCCAAAACCAAAGTGTTCCCGGAACCCAACACATAACCAAAATCCAAGTGACTCCATCCAAGACTCTTAGACATCGTAGACGGTCCAGAAGTGACACCTATCAAAGAGCTAACTTTGTCACGGGTATGGCTCAACGACACGATTAGTGGTAATATCTTTTGTCAAGTAGATTTATATATTTGTGAATTTATAGAGGTTTAATTAATTAATTGATTGATTAATTGTATTAAGAATTTAAGAAGAGAAATAAGATTATAAATTCACCTAATTTTAATTAATCTAATAAATTTAATGGATTAAACTAGAATAACTATTTAGTGGCATAATTTATAAAAGTTTAAAATAACTTTTATTGAATAAGTGTAGATTAATAAAAATCTATGTAGAATTTTATAGAAATAACTTTTATATAGTTGAATTAGTATTTTCTGTTTCTGTTAATTTAAAAGGAAGAATAAAACACTTTAAAGTTTATTACATACAACTATTTAGTTTATAAATAGAGTTAAATGCTTGGTTGGTCCCTGTGGTTTTCAAAAATTGCAGACTTGGTTCTAGTGGTTTACTAATTACACGCGTGGTCCCAAAACTTGTCAAAAATGAACTCGGTTGGTCCCTAGCCCTAACCTCTGTTAACACTACTAGAAAATAGGCCTAATGCAACTTTTTATAAGCAACTTTTTTTTAATAAGTTGCATTTGACTCTAATGCAACTTCGTTGAATATAAAGGTTGCATTAGAAGATCTAATGCAACCTTTTTCATAAATAGTTGCAAAAGTACATTGGACTTGCAACCTTTTTATTTAAAAGTTGTAAATTTAAGTAAAACTTGCAACCTTTTTTCTTGAAAGGTTGCATTGTCAAATATTAAATGCAACTCTTATTTTTAAAGGTTGCATTGTTAAAAGTAAATTGCAACTATTATCTTAAAATGTTACATCTAATAGGTTTGATCTTTGAATCATATGTATGGGTGGAATATGATAAAAGTGTGAAGAATTTATGATGTTTTGTGGCAACTCGATTGGAATAAGGTAAAACTTATCAATTATTCATTCGTGTATACAGGGCCGACTCGATGGTAATACAAACAAGTTGCTGATCACTAGATAAATTATTTAAAGTGAAAACGAAAAAGAACCTTTAAGTCCACATTGAGTTGTGTTTCTTCTATAAACCAGACCTGATGTATTTTGTGAAAAAAGCGACAAATGTCACATTTCAAAGTAAGTGATGATATTAAACTTGATATTTCAAAGGTCAAAGTATTGCGATGTGCAGGTATAGATGGTTAGTAGGGGTAGGGTTGTTCACGAGCTGAACAGACCTTTGCTTTTGCTCAGTTCATTTATAAACCGAACCAAGCTGATCGACTCGTTTTCAACCGAGCCGAAAACCGAAAGAGCATTGTCCGAGCATTAATTTTCCAAGTGAGTGTCGAGCGAACGACGAAACGACAATTTTCTATTCTCTTGTCCTTATGGTGTTGTCATTGATACATCGTGTTGTGGATAGTCGAGTCTTCTGCTACAACAAATTAATTTATTTGAATTAAAAAATTTAATTATAAAAATAAATTATTATCATAAATAATAAAATTTAAATTTAAAATACATGTATTATTCTCCCTAAATTGATTTTTTTTATATAATGAAACTTTTTAGTTGGGTACTTGGGCGGTTTTTAAAAAAGGGTTATTAGCGGGCATTTGGGCTTAATTTTTTTGATTTTCCCTCTTAATCACTCCCAAATTGCAATAGTGACCTAATTTCTGGTGACCTAAGACGTCTGAACTAGATGAGTCGTTCAATCGCTGGAGGTCGAAGGGAAGATCTAGTTTCATAGGATGGACAGAAGGGTTTCGCGTAGTTCAATCGCAATTTCAACCCACCTTCAATCCTAGGTCAGTAAAAAGAATATGATTTTGTTCAGTTGATCAATAATGTGTGATTTGTGTTTATGTGCAACGAAGGGATGATGTTTTTTTGTTTTTATTTTACATTTGAGTTGATTCCCCGTTTTAGTTTTTTTTGGGGCAAAACTATCAGTGCAGTGCACGATCGAATTAGTTTGTTCATCCGACGTTTTCTAGAAATTACATACCCAGTTTGATAACATATTGGTTCACATCCGAAGTAATTGAATTGGTTTGTGTCTGATTATGCATATCTTCCATCTGATTCAGTTTGTGCTCCTCTGTATGTACTCAACTTATGAGATTTATGAAAAAGTCTATCTGATATAAAAAGTCTCAATATAACAACTAATTAAAGAAGTATATAGAGACATGGTTAAAATGTTAAATAAAACATATGCAAAATTACTAGATTAGATTAACAATACGAGCAACAAGACAAATATGACTTAGGTTTTTTTTTGTAAATCACCATTGCAATGATAAAAGAGGAATGAAGTAAAGTAAATTAAACAAATTAGTTTCACAACATTTTGATCTACAAAATTTATGAATTTACTAACAAGTCATGTGGGACTAGAGGGGGCAATCTTGACCCAAAGCCTTCCAAGTGGGTCAGTTTGGGTTGCTTTTAAAATTATATTGGTTGGTTTGTGTAAGATATTTTAACTAAATGGGTCACTTGAAATTCCATCTTGTTATTTTCGGGTCAAAGCGGATCGACAACATTAAAGAAATGGGTCGATGTGGGTTAGTGTCTTAAATAAACGGGGCAGGTTTCGGATCGGAATGGGTTCAGTTCAAATTGAGTTTCGGGCCGAAACGGTTTCGGCACGACGCAGGTTTTGGATCGGAACGGGGTCGGTTCGGGTCGGGTATCGGGCCGACACGGGTTTCTGCACGGGACGGGTTTCGGATCGCAACGGGTTTTGGGCCGACACGAGTTTCCGCACGAGATGAGTTTCGGGCCGGGACGAGTTTCGTACCATTTCGACCCGTATGGTTTCGACACGAACCGTTTCGACGCGTACCGTTTCGACGCGATTGTTTCGATTAGTTCATGTTGATTTTAGTGAAATCAGTTTCAGTGATTGTTTCAGCGATTGTGAATTCAGTTGATTGTTTCGATTAGTTTTAGTTTTTTTAAGAACAAAATCAGAACATTGATATCAGATCTGTTTCATGTATGTTTAAATTGGCTGAAAGAATATTTTGAATCAAAATCAGATCTGAATCAGTTTCAGTTTGATGATTAAGATCTGAGTTTGGTTCGAAGAAGGAACTAAATCAAAGAAAATCTAGTCATACACGCACATCACGCCTTATTTTAGTTCTGAATCTGAGTCGTGTTGTTGCTGTTATTTACAAAGTTAATCTGGATTTGATTTGGGTTCAATACTCGACATATTATCACTTAAAAAAAACATTTTTTAACCAACCTGACCCGAAACCCGTTCTGACCCGAACCCGTTCCGACCTGAACCAAAACATTTTAATTGACCCGTTTTGACCTGAACCCGTTTCGACCCAAACCCGTTTTGACCCATGACCCTACCCGACCCGTTTGCCAGGTCTACGTGGGATCACTATTCTGCATCATGTATGAAAAAAATAAAAAAAACAATCAATTCACTATTACATTCAACTCTTAAATTTGGTAGCTGTTCAGCTATAGAGCATCAATTAGACCAACCATATGAAATATGATAGTATCATACTGTAGTGTAACTGCGTATGATTTCATAGACTTTTTATATACTTGATTTCTAATCTTTGATTCCCAATGGAGAAAGCTAATAAACCTATATCGGTGCACGGGATCTCTCAATGAAACTCGAATGCCTCCAGGCCCTCCACAAATATCTCAAGGTTCATTCTGATAGTTATTATAATTTATTTTAAATCGCTATGGCGGATTGAGCGTTTAGTCCATTAAATTTTTGTAACTTTTTGTCAAAGAACAAAGTGGGTGGAATGGCGGATAAAGGAAAGCAAAGAGTTGTGTTCAATTTATTTAAAAAAAACACGATCGAGGTCAAAACCAAAAGAAACTCAATCTTACATACTCTATGGCTCAATGCAATTGTTTTTTATGTCATTATCAAGTTCTAAACTGTTAATGAATGGTAATCCAATTGTAAGAAATAGTTGATTATATGACATTGTATATTTAAATATTTAATAAGCATCATTTGTTTGCAAAATTGGAAGTGTTATGTCATATCTAGGGAGTCTAGTTGGCAGAATTTCAATTATGTCTTCCTAGATACCTATTGTGAGTCGCTGCATCATTGATCGTGTTTGAGCCATAGTCACATGGATCGTGGTTTGCTCCGGTTCGTGGAACGAAAACGGGTACGTAGTTCGTGAAATTTTAAAATTCGGTATGAGGGGGGTAGGTTCATTCGGAACGCCAATTCGGTACGCGGTACGGCGTACCATATAGTTTGGAACAATTATTACAATATAGTGAATAAAAATAATCCAATCTGAAAAACAAATTTGATAATCATAGCCAAAATTCAAAAGCATTTTATAACCATAATCATAATTCATAAGTTCATAAAAGAAAATTCATAAAACAAAAGCAGTTCATAAGCATAATTCATAGCATAATCCATTAAAAAGGCGGGAAAAGTGTCTAAACACGTTTGCAATTCGTGCATCTATTGACTAGTACGTGAATCGAATCGTTCCGAAAGGGCGAATTTTTCAATGGGAAACACATTTTTCAGTGATTCGGAACGAGTATTGTGATAATCGTGTACGACCTTTTTTCCGATCTGGTTCGCGAACCCAGGCCGAATGGTTCGATTCTGTACCCGATTCTGGTACGGCCGAACCGATTCGGGATTCGAGGGGGGATCTGCGTTTCCTGTGACTATGGTTTGAGCTAAACGTAATTTCTACATTAGATAGTGATGTGCCTTTTACATTCTGAAGTAGTTAGCTGTAGTGAGACTATACTCATGTAGTCTGATCATAATGATGAGTATAGCTAAGGATGCTCTGTTAGAATCTTGTTAGGACCCGTCGTAATTGTTTTGGTAATTTGACTAAGTTATCACGGTTATAACTTATTACATACAATCCTAATTCTACATTATTAGTTGTGAACTTGCATTCTACATAGACATTTACTTTAGCCTTTAATTAACCTCGGTGTGTCTACATATTGAGCTCGTTTCTTAGGGTTCACATGTCTTCCACTTGCTATTTATCTGCGTTGACTCATATGGTCTTGTTTCCAACTTACCTATAGGAAAGAGTAGCTTTTGTACCATCAAATTGCTTACTGAATTGACATATTTCCTTATAAATTCGAAAGATATGATGCTTCTGTATCATAATGTTTTAGTAAAGTCTGAATGTATAATATTGGTCAAAAGTTACTCCCATGGTTCTCTATTCTACAATGTATAAATAGCATATTCTTGCTTTTATACAACTTTGGTTGTGTCGTGATTTGTTGGCATGATTGATTTATTATGTTCTTGATGTCATATTCTCAACTTCCACACCATGTAGGCAATCACATCATCTGGAACGAAGAAAGGTGATTTTTTTCTTGCTGATGTCAATACACAATTGAAGAGGAACAACATTACTACTGATATCATAAGTTCCATTTTATACCCAATTACTTAAATGAGTGTTTTGAGTTATTTATAGTCTCTATCTCTTCACATGACTTCCTATTTCTGTTTGCTTGATGTGGTAATTTTTACTTGTGTTCTTTATAAATGGTCTATTTGGGTATGTTTTATATCTAACGGGTCAAAAATTTAAATAGATATAGTTTGATAAGAAACAACTCGAATGGGTTAAATGGGTTGGTGCGGTTTTGTGCATAAAACTTATTACATCATATTACTGGAATGATTTTATACTTTTCACATATATTACTTTTTCAAGAGGGACTTAGCTATGTGTTCTCTATCTTAGAGGTGGAAACTTGTGAATGTCGAGTCTAGTACATAACGGGTAAACCTTTAGCTCATGTCAAAATGGGTCACGTTGGGTTGACCCACAAAAGTTTTCCTTTTCAATTTCTTTTGTAACCTCATATTTTCTCACGCAATCAAACGTCAATAAGGAAAAAACATGACTCTTAAAATATTAATGGAACTCTTTTTTATCTTATTTTTGGTTAATAAGATGTTACTTAGTTGATAAATAAGCACACTTGTTAATTATCAGGTTAATGAGTTAGTCCAACCGACTATATATTAATCTTTCTTAAATTAAAAGGTCATTATTATTCTTACTTTGGATTGTTTGGTTACTGATTTCAGGGACAGATGTTAGGATAGACTTCAGTTCATGTTTAATGCAGTTCACCAAGTACCACTGATCAGATAATGTTCTTGGTTAGCTGGTCTACAAAGCGCTACACGGTCGGTTCTGATCTGCCTGTTTTGGCAGGGAAAAACAAGATCGTGTAGTATGTCTTGGTAAGGTTTTTAGTAGTTTTATTTTTTTTATTTGTTAGATTTTTAGTCTGCACTTAAACTACCCATTTATGCCCAAACCGAAAGAAAGATGTTACCCAACACATTTCAGTCTGCATGTAAATTAGATGTTTCATGTTTCAATTAAGAATTAGTTGCAGCTTCTAAATGCATTAGTATGTGACTTGGTTAATAAGATGTTACTTAGTTTTAATTTAAACAACTTAGATTTGATTTGGCTGCTGGTTTTGATAACAGATACATATAGCTAGCTGTAATAAACAAAGAGAATTATGGATGTCATCGAATTTATGGTAGAGGCGTTATAAATACATTTATCAAATAAGTAGACGCTGCTTGCACATTGTACATAATTCCAGAGGGGCTGATGAAATCATTCAAAGCAAACATCAAAGTTGAGAAATACCACTTGCTTGAAATGCGTAGAGAGAGATTGAAGAGGATCATGAAAAAAAAAACAGAAGACATGGATGCTATCATGCAGAAGGTTACGTAATAACTAATAGTTGGAGATCGAGATCACTAAAATGTTTTTTATTATTCTTTATTATTGTAATTGACACTTTGTGTTGACTACATTGTTTTTTGAGTTTAGACAAGTATGTTAAAGTAGCCATTTGACTATCAATGATATATGTTTATTATTGTTTAGCGTAATTGCGATTGAATGCATATTGATTAATAGCAATTGTATTTATGTTACATAGTTGCATTTGGTATAAACAAGGTTGCATTTGCGGTAAATAAAATTTAAAAAAAGTGTTGCATTTGATGTTAAAAAGGTTGCTTTTTTTCTACTAATAATATAATAATGGTTGCATTTGAGTGTAACAAAGGTTGCATTTTAATGTAACAAAGGTTGCATTTGAGATAGTAAAGGTTGCATTTGAGTGATACAAAAGTTGCATTTAAAAGTAAAAAAGGTTGCATTATAATATAAAAAGGTTGCATCATATAAAGGTTGCATTTGAATTGTAAGTGCAACCCTTTTAAAAAAGGTTGCATTATCCAACAAAAAAGTTGCATTAGCTCTAATTCAACTTCACCTAATGCAGCTTTTGATAAAAGGTTGCATTAGGCATAATGCAACCTTTTCGTGGTCTAATGCAACATTTTACCGGGGTTGCATTAGCTTCATTTTCTTGTAGTGTAAATTTCTCAGTTAACTATGTGTGAAATGACTAAATTGTCCCTGAGCAATTAAAAAATATAAACAGGTCCATGTTTATATCCAGATTTTAACAAAATTTGAACATTATAAACATCTTCAAACAATGAACACCTGCAATTCCGTCTTCAAACCTTAACTTCAAATTCCATCTGACACATCAATCATACAATTTAGAACAAGTGAGAGAGGAGCTATAGAGAGACCACCTTGATTTGGTGAAACCAATGATAATGTAAAGAAAACAATGAAGGAAACTGAAGATGGAATTCAAAAGTTTGAACGACTAAAGTTTCTTTTCCATATAGACAAATTTCATCTGTTTACTAAAAGTTTTTTTTCCCAAGAACCATAACTCACCAAGAACAGACATATAATTTTGATTTTAAGAAACCTCCAAGTTAAAAAATTAACAAAGCCAACAATTTTTTTTCAATATTCAATAGAAGAAACATGATCTAGTCCCAAATACACGACACATATACAGATTAATAATAGTCAAACCTATCATAAAAGTACCATGTATATATGGGACCAACCTTTATTACTACTCCATTTAGCAACAGAGAGAAACATCGATACAGATGATATCTAATTCCATCTTCATAACCACCACCAACATCATCTCATCATTTGTTTCAGATCTATACAACCACCAAAAATTGAAGAACTTAAATCAAACTAAATCATCTCATCCACGAACATCATCTCACCTAAATCTCAGATTCAAGAACACCACCAACATCAACTCATCCACTGTCGTATCTCATCCACCAACATCATCTCACCTAAATCTCAGATTCAAGAACACCACCAACATCAACTCATCCACCGCCGTCGCCCCTAATTCAGCCGCCGCACCTTTGCTCAGATTCAAGAACAACCAGATTGTTACCACCATAAATGCCGCCGCCCCTAACTCTGCTGCCACACCTTTGCTCAGATTCAAGAACAACCGGATTGGTACCACCATAAACGCCGCCGCCGCCACCGCCCCTAAGAGATTGGATGAGAATAAGATGGGTGGAAGGGGATAACTCAGATTGTTGTTGTTTGAAGATGATGATTGATGATGGTTGTTATTTGAAGATGATGATTGATGATGGTTGTTGTGAGAGAGAGAAAGAAAGAAACTGGATATAAACATATACATGTTCATATTTTGTTAAAAGAGTTAAATGAGAAATTTAGATTTTTAATTGTTCAAGGGTAATATAGTCATTTTACACATAGTTAACTGAAAAATTTAACTAATGTTACGGCTGGGGACCAATCGAGTTCATTTTTGACAAGTTTTGGGACCACGCATGTAATTAGTAAACCACTAGGACCAAGTATGCAATTTTTGAAAACCACAGGGACCAACCAAGCATTTAACTCTTATAAATAATATAAATGTTTTTATAATTTTTTTTAACTTTAAGTTATACATAGCGTAAAATCATATAGGGCAAAATAAATGTCAACTACGAAGAGATGGTGAGCAAATAGGGTAAAATCACAATTCATGGTATAGTAAGTATCATAAATCAATTGTATAACTCAAACAAGCAAATAAGTTGTACATTCAAACATTTGTTGACTTGTATTAAAATCAGTTTCTATCGTTCCCAGAGGAAGTCCCCCTAAAACGGCACGATATTCGTTATAAAATATAACACAACACCTTAAAAAATGAATACATACCGATACCGATATTGTCCGGTTCGGTTTAGTATTGGGTAGCAATACGATGTTAGTTTATGGTAACCACAAACAATAAAATTTATATCGCGCGCAATGTTAAAAAAATAAACATTAAATGAAAACAACCGGAACTGATTTCAACTAAACAATATGGTTTCCAGTATCGATATTATCTCTTATTGTTTTCGATCGACGTAAGATTTTCCACAGTTCTATAATGAACAAACCGATATTGATCGACTTCCGCCGTGAAGAACGGGAAATCTCGCTAGGTAACTATAAAGTTTAAGTGAAATATATTTTGGGACCGAAATTATTATAAAAAGTTCATGTGATGATGATGATGCTTTTAATATATGCATCAACACTCGTTAAAAACGACAGTGTTTTCTCCTAGTTGAGAAAGAGTTAATAAATTAATAACTACAATGCATCCACAACGGGTGCTACACGTGTCAAACACATAAAGCCAAACAAACACATAAAGCCAAACAGCAACCACTTGGTTATCCACTTATATTTCTCTCTTTCTACTTACCATCCTTATTTTGTATCCTACAACCTCACCACAAACACTCTTTACTGCTGTCCGCACACGCATACAAAAAACTATATATACTTCATCCTTTAGATATTACCAAAACAATTCACTCTCAACTAGCAAACTGTAACTACCAACTGAAAACAAATTAGTAACCAGATTATGGACACCGAATGTAGCAGAAGCACCGGAGATCTAATGCTGGCTTCACGAATCCCGAAGAAGAGAGCCGGAAGGAAGAAGTTCCAGGAGACTCGACACCCGGTTTACCGAGGAGTGAGGAGAAGAAATCCCGGCAAGTGGGTGTGTGAAGTGAGAGAACCAAATAATCAATCAAGAGTGTGGCTGGGGACACATCCGACAGCAGAAATGGCGGCCCGGGCACACGATGTGGCGGTTTTGGCCATGAGGGGGCGGTCGGCTTGTTTAAATTTTGCTGACTCAGTTTGGCGGCTGCCTGTACCGGAGTCTAACAATGTGAAGGATATACAAAAGGCAGCGGCTGAGGCTGCAGAGGCGTTTAGGCAGATGGAAGACGTGAATGAATTGCCGGAAGTAGTGGTCTACGCCGATGAGGAGGAGATGTTTGGAATGCCTGGATATATTGCTAGCATGGCTGAGGGACTCATGGTACCGCCACCTCAGATGGTGGGGTATGCTAACTTTCGAGATGATGAAGATTTTTATGTTGACACGTCTTTATGGAGTTTTATGTAGTTTCTTTTAGTAAGATAGATTTTTTACGGGGATGGTTGGCTTAAACCTTTTTGTATACAAGCCAATCAAATATGTATATGATGTAGTAGGTTAGAACACCGTGTATTACACGGGTTGAATAAATGTAATTTTATATACTAAATTAAAACAATTATTCTTTAAAAATCTCGTTTGTTACACGGGTTGAAAAATGTAATTTTATATATTAAATAATAAAAAAATTATATCTCTAAGAACCCCATGTATTGTACTGAATAAATGTAATTTTATATACCAAATAATAAAAACCCGTGTATTGTACGGGTTAAATAAATCTAATTATATATACTACATAATAAAAAGAGTTATATTTTTAAAAACATTGTGTATTACACGTGTTAAATAAATGTAATTTTGTAACCTTGTATATTACACGGGTTGGATAAATGTAATTTTATAAACTAAATAATAAAAAAAGTTATATCTTTATAAACCCCGTGTATTATACAGGTTCAATAAATCCAATTATATATACTAAATCATTATCATCATCATCATACTCAGTAAATCCCACCAATAGCAAAGTTAAGGTAGGGTCTGAGGATGTTAAGATGTAAACAGCCTTACCTCTACCACGTAGAAATAGAGAGGCTGCTTTCAGTGAGAGCCCCGGCTCGATAGTAGTTTTGCATCAAGCCTTGGATATAAGGCACATAACACTCAACAACCGGGATAAAGACCGATTAGTGCATGGTCCCTTTTGTCTTTCTACTATCAACGCCACCACATGATGATGATGCATGATTAACCGTCCTCCGCTTATAACGTTATTTTCACGAACTTAGTAAAATAATGTTAAAATTAGTGCAATTTCACTTTTGCCATCCGAGCGTCCACACATATATACATAATATGTGTATACCGCAAGCGGGGCGAATATATACTAAATAATAAAAAAGTTATATCTTTAAAAACACCATGTATTACACGGGTTAAATGGTATTGTTAAAAGATCATCAATTCCTAACGAAATGGATGCGGCGGTCGCTTGTCGGAAACCCAGAGTCTTTATGCTTCACTCATTTACGATAAATAATAAAGAAAAAGGCCATTCCATTTCGACAAAAGACCCACACCCAAGTTTAAAAAAGCATAAGTTTGGTTCGGTTTAATTCGAATCAAGTAATAAACTTGGTTAAGTTTAATTCGAATTGATTAGAACCCCGATTTGAAAAATCTAAAACAGAACTATATTATAAGCTTCTATTCCTAATTAGTGTTTTTTAAAGTTTGATCTAATGTCTAATAAGTTATTTTGTATATTTTGTTTGTACTTTAAATTTTTTATATGAGCGTATTATTGTTTTTTTTAGTTTAAGATTATTGTTTTGTGCTATTATTTAAAAAATCTTTAATTTATAATTTAAATTTGAAGATAATATATTATTAGATTAAATAGAATGATTCTATCTGACATTAAAAGTAAAATAAGATTTAATATTAATTGATTATTAATTATTTAATTAATTGATATAAGATAAGTATGAAAATGCAGGAAATTAAAATGTAGACGCCTTCAATGGGTGACACGTGTCCTAAAGTTGGTTTCTTTTATTATATAGTATAGATTAAAGTCAATTCAAATATAAACAATAGATTCTATTTAACATCAAAATTTTTGAACGATTGGTGATCAATGTTGATTATATCCATAAATATAATTTAAAATTATAGAACTTAATAATGTTTATTCAATCATAATATAAATATAGATACTAAGGTGGTGTTTGTTTTTTGGCCAGAAACACTTCTGGCCACTTATGTCTGCGTCGCGCAGACGCGCGCAGACGTTTGAAGTCTGCAGCTTGTTTGTTTTCCGGAAGCACTTCTCACCAAAAAGGTCTTCTTCACCTCTTCTCCACACAGACCAATTCTTATGTCTGCAAACCTCTTCAGAACCTCTTCTATCTACCATTCAAAAGACAGACCTCTGCATCACCTCCACCACCACATCTTCGCCACCACCTCCACCACCACATCTCCGCCACCACCTCCACCCCCACATCTCCGCCACCACCTCCACCACCACTCTCCACAAACAAAACCCCCAAATCGGAACACAAAACCCAGATCGGATTAAACCCAAAACAAAAAGACTAAACCCAGAAAAATGGCACAATCAAGAACACAAAACCCAGATCGGATCTTCAGCTTACCGTAACCGTCAATCTTCAGCTTCTTTCTCTGCGTCTCTTTCTCTCCGACGTCTCCCTCTCTCTGTTTCTCTCTCTATCTCTCTCTGTGGTGTAGTGGTGACGGTGGTGGCGGTGGTGTAGTGGTGACGGTGGTGGCGGTGGTGTAGTGGTGACGGTGGTGACGGTGGTGGCAGTGGTGTAGTGGTGACGGTGGTGGCGGTGGTGTAGTGGTGACGGTGGTGGTGGTAGATGAAGTAGAAAGAGAGAGATGGGTGTTCTGTGGGTGTTGTGTGTGTGAGAAGGGGTTTTGTAGAAGTAACATAAAAAACCCTTCTTCTCCTTGCAGATGCCTGCAGATGTGGTCCGTAGAGTGCAGACATTTTGCATCTGAAAAAACAAACACCACCTAACACTACCAGAAAAAACAACTTTCTTGACGCGCATTGCGCTTCATAAAAGGGTGCTTATGACACGCCAAAACGTGATGTTGAATGAGGGGTCATAAAATTAACATGACATGCATTTGTGTGTCATCTTTTTATGACACGTGTTCGTGACACACGTTTATGACAATCATTTTTTGACACGCATTTATGACACATATTTATGACGTTCATTTACGCGTGTCATGATTTCAATTGTTTAAAGAATACACATTTTTGTAGAATTACTAATTTACCCTGAATACATTTATGACACATATTTATGACACATATTTATGACATTCATTTACGTGTGTCATGTTTTTAATTGTTTAAAAAATATATATATTTTATTTTTTGTAGAATTACAAATTCACCTTGGATATATATATATATATATATATATATATATATATATATATATATATAAACAATAACAATAAATCCATTTCATAAATTAATACAAACATAAGTATATGCACACACACCAAAACAACTCATTGAAGAATCATTTGTCAAGTATACTACAAATATTTTAACACTAACAATAATATTGTTTGTCCCTTGACCCCTAAAATAATTGTTTGTCACCTAAAAATGAAGGTTGCCTAAAACTCGACCCTAATTCAGGAATTTCATTGATATCCGCATTCATGTAATCATTTTCCCTCTCTTAACCTAAGAAACAAATAAATAAAGAAACTATTAAAACAACATTCAAACTTGGTTATTTATCAAAGAAAATCATATAGCAAAAGAAACAAACACAACAAAAAAGGATCGATTATTTATTAATTTTTGATATTGTATACAATACACCCCCCCCTATTATGTGCTTAATAAATTCAAAGGATAACTACGGCATTTTACTACAGTCAAAGACTTTGTTAAAATTGTGTCTATTAAACTATTAAATAGAAAAATGATCTAGTATAGAGGTAATATTGACACTAGGGCTGTTCATAAAGCTCGCGGCTCGGCTCGTAGCTTGCTCGAAAGAAGCTCGAGAAAAACTAGCTAAAAAAACTCAATTTGAGATGACGTGAACCAAGTTGGCTCATTTTGTAACCGAGCCCAGCTCGAGCTATTCTCGGCTCGGCACATGGCTCAGCTCGTTGGCTCGTTCTTAGGCTCGTTTAACTCCGACGTAAATCTCAAGACGAGTTTAGCCACCTAAATTAATTTCGAGCTTGAGCTCGACCCCACCCTGGCTCGACTCGGCTCGACTCGTTTACAGCCCTAATTGACACATACGCATTAATGTTAAGAGATAGAATTCACCCTATAAAATTTATTTTTCTATGTACGTATTTGCATAATGCATATGAGCTATGTTTAAAGATTGCAGGATAAAAGCAACCAAAATGAGATTTTGAAATACTTGTTGAGTTTTGCTAATAATATTTTGGATAACATATTATGTATAACAAAGTTAGGATGACATAAGAGTGTATCAACTTACCTCTATTGATTTGGTCAACTTTCCATCTGTGATCACACATACAATCTCCAGAAATCTACTTCCATATTCAACCCTGCACACACAAATATGGTCAACTTCCCATTTGGTCAACTTGCTTGTTCTTAGTTTAAAACCACAACTTACTAGCCACTAATTTATTAATTTATTGGATAGTAATCAAAGCTAGAAGCATAAAATTTTAAACACCCGTTAAAAGTGTGAATATTTATGAGAAACAAATGGTATATAAAAGTTAATAACTTCTTACATCACCAAAATCCGGGACAATAGATCTACTTTGTTGCATCCTTTCATCATTCTACATGGATCTCACATGTATGAAGCAACTTGGTCACT